>CM019043.1:24502508-24522560 GCA_009664405.1 Drosophila bifasciata
CATCATTCACTATGCATATTTTAAAACGGCAAATAAATAAATAATTAATATTGTGCAAAAAAATAAGAGAGCTATGCATATTTTCCAGGTACCTTAACGGCAAATAAATGCATTGCATCAGCTTGCATTTCCCCACCATTTTGAACGTTACTTCAACTTTTGAAAATGTGTAAAATATTTTTTCATATAACATGGTATTGTTTTTTAAATGTTTGTCTTTTTAGCATCATTCATTGCAAAACAATTTGGCGTATAAATAATGTATATTGTCCAAAGACTAACAGAGCTATGCCTATTTTCCAGGTACCTTAACGGCCTTTGAATTCCCGCCATTTTGAACTTTACTTAAACTTTGAAAACTGTAAGAGCAAACTTTCGCTATACAACAACTGGGGGTTGCCTGTTATGTGTGAGCAATATATAACTGGTTGTAAGAATTGTAAGAGCAAACCAACACATCAACCTTAAATATGCGTGGCCAGAACTGGTTGGGAATTGTAAGAGCAAACTTTTCGCTATACAAATACTGGGGTTGCCAAACAATTTGGTAAAAAATAATGTATATTGTCCAAAGAATAACAGAGCTATGCCTATTTTCCAGGTACCTTAACGGCATTTGAATTCCCGCCATTTTGAACGTACTTAAACTTTGAAAATTTTTTAAAATGTTTTTCGTATAGCAACAACTGTTTTTAGATGTTTTGTCCTTTAGCATCATTCATTGCAAACAATTTGCGTATAACTAAATATTGTCCAAAAAATAACAGAGCTATAAATATTTTCGCTATACAAATACTGGGGGTTGCCAAACAATTTACCTTAACAGCCTTTGAGCTATGCCATTTTGAACGTTACCTCAACTTTGAAAAATTTTTTTAAAAAAAATTGCCAACATGGTATTGTTTTTAGATGTTTAGCCAACAGTTTTTCATTTAGCTAAAATACTGGGTAAGATCAATTTTTTGCAATTTGGCGTAAAAAATAATGTATATTGTCCAAAGAATAACAGAGTTATGCCTATTTTCCAGGTACCTTAACGGCATTTGAATTCCCGCCATTTTGAACGTTAATTAAGCTTTGAAAATTTTTTAAAAATGTTTTTCGTATAGCATGGTTTTTTTTAGATGTTTGTCCTTTAGCATCATTCATTGCAAAAATTTTTATAAATAATTAATATTGTGCAAAAAATAACAGAGCTATGCATATTTTCCAGGTACCTTAACGGCCTTTAAATGCATTTCATCAGCCATTTTTTTGAACGTTACGTCAACTTTGAAAATTTTTAAAATGTTTTTCGTATAGCATGGTATTGTTTTTTTAGATGTTTGTCCTTTAGCATCATTCATTGCAAACAAACGGCGTATAAATAATGTATATTGCAAAGAATAACAGAGCTATGCCTATTTTTCCAGGTACCTTAACGGCCTTTGAATTCCCGCCATTTTGAACGTTACTTAAACTTTGAAAATTTTTTAAAATGTTTTCGTATGGCATGGAACTATTTTTAGATGTTTGTCCATTAGCATCATTCACTGCTATTAAAACGGCATATAAATAATTAATATTGTGCAAAAATAACAGAGCTTATGCATATTTTCCAGGTACCTTAACGGCAAATAAATGCATTGAATTTCCCACCATTTTGAACGTTACTTCAACTTAAAAAAAATGTTTAAAATATTTTTTCATATAACATGGTATTGTTTTTAAATGTTTGTCTTTTAGCATCATTCATTGCAAACAATTTGGCGTATAAATAATGTATATTGTCAAAACTAACAGAGCTATGCCTATTTTCCAGGTACCTTAACGGTTTTAACTATTTTGAATTCCCGCCATTTTGAAACTTTACTTAAACTTTGAAAACTTAAAACAAAATTTCGCTTTACAAATACTGGGGGGCAACAATTTTTAATGTATTTGTCCAAGCACATGCCTATTTTTACAACCTTAACGGCCATTTGAATTCCCGCCATTTTTAAACTTTGAAAACTGTTTGTTTTTTCTTTCCATACAAGAACTAAATTGCTTCAATGCAAACAATTTGGCATATAAATAATGTATATTGTCAAAAAAATAACAGAGCAAATTTTCCAACACCTTAACGGCCTTAAATATCAGCTTGCCATTTTTGGGTTACTTCAACTTTTTTTTAAAATATTTTTCGTATGGCATGGTATTGTTTTTAGATGGGCATCATTCATTGCAAACAATTTGGCGTAAAAATAATGTATATTGTCAAAAGAATAACAGAGCTATGCCTATTTTCCAGGAACCTTAACGGCCTTTGAATTCCCGCCATTTTGAACGTTTTAAACTTTGAAAATTTTTTAAAATGTTTTTTTCGTATAGCATGGTATTGTTTTTTAGATGTTTGTCCTTTAGCATCATTCATTGCAAACAATTTGGCGTATAAATAATGTATATTGTCCAAAAAGAATAACAGAGCTATGCCTATTTTCCAGGTACCTTAACGGCCTTTGAATTCCCGCCATTTTGAACGTTACTTAAACTTTGAAAATTTTTTAAAATGTTTTTTCGTATAGCATGGAACTGTTTTTAGATGTTTGTCCATTAGCATCATTCACTGCTATTAAAACGGCATATAAATAATTAATAATTTCCAAAAAATAAAAGAGCTATGCATATTTTCCAGGTTTAACGGCAAATAAATGCATTGCCTTATTTCCCACCATTTTGAACTTTTACTTCAACTTTGAAAAAAAAAATGTTTTTCGTATAGCATGGTATTGTTTTAGATGTTTGTCCTTTAGCATCATTCACCAAACAATTTTTGAATTGTCAAAAAAAACCAATGCCTACAGGTACCTTAACGGCCTTTAAATTTTTGAACGTTAGCCAAAACTTTTTTTTGTATAGCAGCAAATTGTTTTTAGATGTTTGTCCAACATCATTCATTGCAAACAATTTGGCGTAAAAATAATGTATATTGTCCAAAGAATAACAGAGCTATGCCTATTTTCCAGGTACCTTAACGGCATTTGAATTCCCGCCATTTTGAACGTTACTTAAACTTTGAAAAATTTTTAAAATGTTTTTTCGTATGGCATGGAACTCCTTTTTTAGATGTTTGTCCATTAGCATCATTCACTGCTATTAAAACGGCATATAAATAATTAATATTGTGCAAAAAAATAACAGAGCTATGCATATTTTCCAGGTACCTTAACGGCAAATAAATGCATTGCAAGCTTGCATTTACCACCATTTTGAACGTTACTTCAACTTTGAAAATTTTTAAAAATGTTTTTTTTAGCATGGTATTGTTTTTAGATGTTTGTCCTTTAGCATCATTTTGAACGTTACGTCAACTTTGAAAATTTTTTTAAAATGGGGGTATAGCATGGTATTGTTTTTAGATGTTTGTCCATTAGCATCATTCATTGCAAACAAAACGGCATATAAATAATTAATATTTTCCAAAAAATAACAGAGCTACGCATATTTTCCAGGTACCTTAACGGCAAATAAATGCATTGCATCAGCTTTGCAATTCCCACCATTTTGAACGTTACGTCAACTTTGAAAATTTTTTTAAAATGTTTTTTTTCGTATAGCATGGTATTGTTTTTAGATGTTTGTCCTTTAGCATCATTCATTGCAAACAATTTGGCGTATAAATAATGTATATTGTCCAAAAGAATAACAGAGCTATACCTATTTTCCAGGTACCTTAACGGCCTTTGAATTCCCGCCATTTTGAACGTTACTTAAACTTTGAAAATTTTTTAAAAATGTTTTTTCGTATGGCATGGAACTATTTTTAGATGTTTGGCCATTAGCATCATTCACTGCTACAAAACGGCATATAAATAATTATTATTGTCCAAAAAATAAGAGAGCTATGCATATTTTCCAGGTACCTTAACGGCATTAAATGCATTACATCAGCTTGCATTTCCCACCATTTTGAACGTTACTTCAACTTTGAAAAATTTTTAAAAATATTTTTCATATAACATGGTATTGTTTTTAAATGTTTGTCTTTTAGCATCATTCATTGCAAACAATTTGGCGTAAAAATAATGTATATTGTCCAAAGAATAACAGAGCTATGCCTATTTTCCAGGTACCTTAACGGTCTTTGAATTCCCGCCATTTTGAACTTTACTTAAATTGAAAACTGTAAGAGCAAACTTTTTGAACGTCGGGGGTTCTGTTATGTGTGAGCAATATATAACTGGTTTAAAAAAACTTTGGCCAAAACTGGTTGGGAATTGTAAGAGCAAACTTTCGCTATACAAATACTGGCATTCATTGCCAAACAATTTGGCGTAAAAATAATGTATATTGTCCAAAGAATAACAGAGCTATGCCTATTTTCCAGGTACCTTAACGGCATTTGAATTCCCGCCATTTTGAACGTTACTTAAACTTTGAAAATTTTTTAAAATGTTTTTCGTATGGCATGGAACTATTTTTAGATGTTTGTCCATTAGCATCATTCACTGCTAACAAAACGGCATATAAATAATTAATATTGTGCAAAAAATAACAGAGCTATGCATATTTTCCAGGTACCTTAACGGCAAATAAATGCATTGCATCAGCTTGCATTTACCACCATTTTGAACGTTACGTCAACTTTGAAAATTTTTTAAAATGTTTTTTTTTTCGTATAGCATGGTATTGGTATTTTTTAGATGTTTGTCCATTAGCATCATTCATTGCAAACAAAACGGCGTATAAATAATGTATATTGTTGAAAAAAAAGAATAATAGATTTTCCTATGTACCTATTTTCCAGGTACCTTAACGGCTTTTGAATTCCCGCCATTTTGAACGTTACGTAAACTTTGAAAATTTTTTAAAATGTTTTTTCGTATAGCATGGTATTGTTTTTAGATGTTTGTCCTTTAGCATCATTCATTGCAAACAATTTGGCGTATAAATAATGTATATTGTCCAAAAAATAACAGAGCTATGCCTATTTTCCAGGTACCTTAACGGCCTTTGAATTCCCGCCATTTTGAACGTTACTTAAACTTTGAAAAATTTTTAAAATATTTTTTCGTATGGCATGGAATTGTTTTTTAGATGTTTGTCCTTTAGCATCATTCATTGCTAACAATTTGGCGTATAAATAATGTATATTGTCCAAAAAATAACAGAGCTATGCCTATTTTCCAGGTACCTTAACGGCATTTGAATTCCCGCCATTTTGAATTACATCAACTTTGAAAAATTTCCCACCATTTAGCATCATTCATTGCAAACAATGGAACGTTTTTCAACTTTGCCTTTGAAAATTTTTTTGTAAAAGCAAACTTTCGCTATACAACAATGGTTTTTAGATGTTTGTGTTTAGCATCATATTAAAAACAATTTGGCGTAAAATAATGTATATTGTCCAAAGAATAACAGAGCTATGCCTATTTTTCCAGGTACCTTAAATATGAATTGCCATTTTTGAACGAACTTAAACTTTTAAAAATTTTAAAAGCAAACTTTCGCTATACAAATACTGGGGGTTGCCAAACAATTTGTCGTAAAAAATAATGTATATTGTCAAAAGAATAACAGAGCTATGCCTATTTTCCAGGTACCTTAACGGCATTTGAATTCCCGCCATTTTGAACGTACTTAAACTTTGAAAATTTTTTAAAATTTTTTTTCGTATAGCATGGTATTGTTTTTAGATGTTTGTCCTTTAGCATCATTTGCTATTAAAACGGCATATAAATAATTAATATTGTGCAAAAAATAACAGAGCTATGCATATTTTCCAGGTACCTTAACGGCAGATAAATGCATTGCATCAGCTTGCATTTCCCACCATTTTGAACGTTACTTCAATTTGTAAAAATTTTTTAAAAATTTTTTTCGTATAGCATGGTATTGTTTTTAGATGTTTGTCCTTTAGCATCATTCATTGCAAACAATTTGGCGTATAAATAATGTATATTGTCCAAAGAATAACAGACCTATGCCTATTTTCCAGGTACCTTTAAATTTGAATTCCCGCCATTTTGAACGTAACTTAAACTTTGAAAATTTTTTAAAATGTTTTTCGTATAGCATGAAACTGTTTTTAGATGTTTGTCCATTAGCATCATTCACTGCAAACTATTTAAAACCATATAAATAATTAATATTGTCCAAAAAATAACAGAGCTATGCATATTTTCCATTAACGAACTTGCCATTTGAACAGTTACATTAAACTTTGAAAACTTTTTAAAATATTTTTTCGTATAGCATGGTATTGTTTTTAGATGTTTGTCTTTTTAGCATCATTCATTTGCAAACAATTTGGCGTATAAATAATGTATATTTCAAAGAATAACAGAGCTATGCCTATTTTTCCAGGTACCTTAAATTTGAATTCCCGCCATTTTTGAACGTTACTTAAACTTTTTGAAAATTTTTTCGCTATACAAAACTGGGGGTTGCCTGTTATGTTGAGCAATATATAACTGGTTGTAAGAATTGTATGAGCTAAAAACCAACACATCCAACCTTAAATATGCGTGGCTAGAACTGGTTGGGTCCATTAAGAGCATCATTATACAAATACTGGGGTTGCCAAACAATTTGGCGTAAAAAAATAATGTATATTGTCCAAAAGAATAACAGAGCTATGCCTATTTTCCAGGTACCTTAACGGCCTTTGAATTCCCGCCATTTTGAACGTTACTTAAACTTTGAAAATTTTTAAAAATGTTTTTTCGTATAGCATGGTATTGTTTTTTAGATGTTTGTTTTTAGCATCATTCATTGCTAAAACAATTTGGCGTATAAATAATGTATATTGTAAAGAAAACAGAGCTATGCCTATTTTCCAAACCTTAACGGCATTTGAATTCCCGCCATTTTGAACGTTACTTAAACTTTATTTTAAAATGTTTTCGTATAGCATGGTATTGTTTTTAGATGTTTGTCTTTTAGCATCATTCATTTGCAATCAATTTGGCGTATAAATAATGTATATTGTCCAAAAAATAACAGAGCTATGCATATTTTCCAGGTACCTTAACGGCAAATAAATGCATTCATCCTTGCCATTTTGAACGTTACGTTACTTCAACTTTGAAAATTTTTTAAAATGTTTTTTCGTACAGCATGGTATTGTTTTTAGATGTTTGTCCTTTAGCATCATTCATTTGCAAAACAATTTGGCGTATAAATAATGTATATTGTCCAAAAGAATAACAGAGCTATGCCTATTTTCCAGGTGCCTTAACGGCATTTGAATTCCCGCCACTTTGAACGTTACTTAAACTTTGAAAATTTTTTAAAATGTTTTTTCGTATGGCATGGTACTGGTTTTAGATGTTTGTCCATTAGCATCATTCACTGCTAACAAAACGGCATATAAATAATTAATATTGTCCAAAAAATAACAGAGCTATGCATATTTTCCAGGTACCTTAACGGCAAATAAATGCCCGGCATCAGCTTGCATTTTGAACGTTACTTCAACTTTGAAAAATGTTTAAAATATTTTTTCGTATAGCATGGTATTGTTTTTAGATGTTTGTCCTTTAGCATCATTCATTGCAAACAATTTGGCGTATAAATAATGTATATTGTCCAAAGAATAACAGAGCTATGCCTATTTTCCAGGTACCTTAACGGCCTTTGAATTCCCGCCATTTTGAACGTTACTTAAACTTTGAAAATTTTTAAAATGTTTTTTCGTATAGCAAAACTGTTTTTAGATGTTTGTCCTTTAGCATCATTCATTGCTATCAATTTGGCGTATAAATAATGTATATTGTCCAAAAAAATAACAGAGCTATGCCTATTTTCCAGGTACCTTAACGGCCTTTGAATTCCCGCCATTTTGAACATTTTGAACTTAAACTTTGAAAATTTTTTTAAAATGTTTTTTCGTATGGCATGGAACTATTTTTAGATGTTTGTCCATTAGCATCATTCACTGCTAACAAAACGGCATATAAATAATTAATATTGTGCAAAAAATAAGAGAGCTATGCATATTTTCCAGGTACCTTAACGGCAAATAAATGCATTACATCAGCTTGCATTTCCCACCATTTTGAACGTTACTTCAACTTTGAAAATTTTTAAAAAATTTTTTCATATAACATGGTATTGTTTTTAAATGTTTGTCTTTTAGCATCATTCATTGCAAACAATTTGGCGTATAAATAATGTATATTGTCCAAAAGATAACAGAGCTATGCCTATTTTCCAGGTACCTTAACGGCCTTTTGAATTCCCGCCATTTTGAACTTTACTTAAACTTTGAAAACTGTAAGAGCAAACTTTCGCTATACAACAACTGGGGGTTGCCTGTTATGTGTGAGCAATATATAACTGGCAATTAAGAATTGTAAGAGCAAAAACCAACACATCCAACCTTAAATATGCGTGGCCAGAACTGGTTGGGAATTGTAAGAGCAAACTTTCGCTATACAAATACTGGGGTTGCCAAACAATTTGGCGTAAAAATAATGTATATTGTCCAAAGAATAACACAGCTATGCCTATTTTCCAGGTACCTTAACGGCATTTGAAATTCCGCCATTTTGAACGTTACTTAAACTTTGAAAATTTTTTAAAATGTTTTTTCGTATGGCATGGAACTATTTTTAGATGTTTGTCCATTAGCATCATTCACTGCAAATTAAAACGGCATATAAATAATTAATATTGTGCAAAAAATAACAGAGCTATGCATATTTTCCAGGTACCTTAACGGCAAATAAATGCATTGCATCAGCTTGCATTTACCACCATTTTGAACGTTACGTCAACTTTGAAAATTTTTAAAATGTTTTTTGTATAGCATGGTATTGTTTTTTAGATGTTTGTCCTATTTTTGCATCATTTTTTAGATGAAAATTTTTTTGTTTTTCGTTTAGCATCACTGTTTTTCATGTTTGTCCAATCATTCAATTAAAACGGCATATAAATAATTAATATTGTCCAAAAAATAACAGAGCTATGCATATTTTCCAGGTACCTTAACGGCAAATAAATGCATTGCATCAGCTTGATTTCCCACCATTTTGAACGTTACGTCAACTTTAAAAATTTTTAAAAATTTTTTCGTATAGCATGGTATTGTTTTTAGATGTTTGTCTTTTAGCATCATTCATTGCAAACAATTTGGCGTATAAATAATGTATATTGTCCAAAGAATAACAGAGCTATGCCTATTTTCCAGGTACCTTAACGGCCAATTTGAATTCCCGCCATTTTGAACGTTACTTAAACTTTGAAAATTTTTTAAAATTTTTTTCGTATAGCATGAAACTGTTTTTAGATGTTTGTCCTTTAGCATCATTCACTGCTATTAAAACGGCATATAAATAATAATATTGTGCAAAAAAATAACAGAGCTATGCATATTTTCCAGGTACCTTAACGGCAAATAAATGCATTATCAACTTGCATTTCCCACCATTTTGAACGTTACTTCAACTTTGAAAAATGTTAAAAAAATTTTTCGTATAACATGGTATTGTTTTTTAGATGTTTGTCCTTTAGCATCATTCATTGCAAACAATTTGGCGTATAAATAATGTATATTGTCCAAAAGAATAACAGAGCTATGCCTATTTTCCAGGTACCTTAACGGCATTTTGAATTCCCGCCATTTTTGAACGTTACTTAAACTTTGAAAAATTTTTTTTAAAATGTTTTTCGTATAGCATGGGGGTATTTTTTTAGATGTTTGTCCATTTAGCATCATTGCTGCTATTAAAACGGCATATAAAACAATTATTGTAAAAATGTTTTAAATAAAAAAAAAAGACAGAGCTATGCCTATTTTCCAGGTACCTTAACGGCCTTGAATTCCCGCCATTTTGAACGTTACTTAAACTTTGAAAATTTTTAAAAATTTTTTCGTATAGTTCTTTTTTAGATGTTTGTCCTTTTAGCATCATTCATTTGCAAACAATTTGGCGTATAAATAATGTATATTGTCCAAAAGAATAACAGAGCTATGCCTATTTTCCAGGTACCTTAACGGCCTTTGAATTCCCGCCATTTTGAACGTTACTTAAACTTTGAAAATTTTTAAAATGTTTTTTTCGTATGGCATGGAACTTTTTTAGATGTTTGTCCATTAGCATCATTCACTGCTATTAAAACGGCATATAAATAATTAATATTGTCAAAAAAAATAAAAGAGCTATGCATATTTTCCAGGTACCTTAACGGCAACGAAATGCATTGCATCATTTGAAATTACCACCATTTAATTTTAAAAAGAAAAATATAAATGCATTGAAATTTTTTAAAATGTTTTTTTTTCAGTCATTCATTGCAAACAATTTGCATAAAAATGTATATTTTTTAATAACAGAGCTATGTTTTTCCTTTATTCAAACTAAATTTTGAAAATTTTTTGTCCTAAAAAATTTTAAAGCAAAATATATTTTCGTAATGGTTGCATAGCATTGCTTCGGCCTTTTAAATTTTTTTTTTTGATGTTTTTTTTAGCAACTTTCAAAAAATCAAAAAAATATTTTTCGTATAGCATAATTAGTATTTTTTTATTTTGTCCTTTCATCATTTTGCAAACAATTTGGCGTATAAATAAATATATTGTCCAAAAGAATAACAGAGCTATGCCTATTTTCCAGGTACCTTAACGGCATTTGAATTCCCGCCATTTTGAACGTTACTTAAACTTTGAAAATTTTTTTAAAATGTTTTTTCGTATGGCATGGAACTATTTTTAGATGTTTGTCCATTAGCATCATTCACTGCTATTAAAACGGCATATAAATAATTAATATTGTGCAAAAAATAACAGAGCTATGCATATTTTCCAGGTACCTTAACGGCAAATAAATGCATTACATCAGCTTGCATTTCCCACCATTTTGAACGTTACGTCAACTTTGAAAATTTTTTAAAATGTTTTTTTTGTATAGCATGGTATTGTTTTTAGATGTTTGTCCTTTAGCATCATTCATTGCAAACAATTTGGCGTATAAATAATTATATTGTCCAAAAGAATAACAGAGCTATGCCTATTTTCCAGGTACCTTAACGGCATTTGAATTCCCGCCATTTTGAACGTTACTTAAACTTTGAAAATTTTTTAAAGCATTTTTCGCTATACAACAACTGGGGTTGCCTGTTTTAGATGTTTGAGCAATATATAACATCATTTGTAAGAATTGTAAGAGCAAACCAACACATCCACCTTTTAAATATGCGTTGGCCAGAACTTTTGGGAATTGTAAAGCAAATTGTTTTATACAAATACTGCTATGCCAAACAATTTGGCGTAAAATAATGTATATTGTCCAAAGAATAACAGAGCTATGCCTATTTTCCAGGTACCTTAACGGCATTTGAATTCCCGCCATTTTGAACGTTACTTAAACTTTGAAAATTTTTTTAAAATGTTTTTTCGTATGGCATGGAACTATTTTTAGATGTTTGTCCATTAGCATCATTCACTGCTAACAAAAACGGCATATAAATAATTAATATTGTGCAAAAAAAATAACAGAGCTATGCATATTTTCCAGGTACCTTAACGGCAAATAAATGCATTGCATCAGCTTGCATTTACCACCATTTTGAACGTTACGTCCTTTGAAAATTTTTTAAAATGTTTTTTTTTATAGCATGGTATTGTTTTTAATGTTTGAAAATTTTGAACGTTACGTCAACTTTGAAAATTTTTAAAAATTTTTTCGTATAGCATGGTATTGTTTTTAGATGTTTGTCCATTAGCATCATTCATTTGCTATCAAAACGGCATATAAATAATTAATATTTTCAAAAAAATAACAGAGCTATGCATATTTTCCAGGTACCTTAACGGCAAATTTGCATTGCATCAGCTTGCATTTACCACCATTTTGAACGTTACGTCAACTTTGAAAAAATTTTTAAAATGTTTTTTCGTATAGCATGGTATTGTTTTTAGATGTTTGTCCTTTAGCATCATTCATTGCAAACAATTTGGCGTATAAATAATGTATATTGTCCAAAAGAATAACAGAGCTATGCCTATTTTCCAGGTACCTTAACGGCCTTTGAATTCCCGCCATTTTGAACGTTACTTAAACTTTGAAAATTTTTTTAAATGTTTTTTCGTATGGCATGGAACTATTTTTTAGATGTTTGTCCATTAGCATCATTCACTGCTATCAAAACGGCATATAAATAATTAATATTGTCCAAAAAATAACAGAGCTATGCATATTTTCCAGGTACCTTAACGGCAAATAAATGCCCGCATCATTTTTGCAACCACCATTTTGAACGTTACTTCAACTTTTGAAAAATTTTAAAATATTTTTCATATAACATGGTATTGTTTTTTAAATGTTTGTTTTTAGCATCATTCATTGCAAACAATTTGGCGTATAAATAATGTATATTGTCCAAAAGACTAACAAGCTATGCCTATTTTCCAGGTACCTTAACGGCATTTGAATTCCCGCCATTTTGAACTTTACTTAAACTTTGAAAACTGTAAGAGCAAACTTTCGCTATACAACAACTGGGGGTTGCCTGTTATGTGTGAGCAATATATAACTGGTTGTAAAATTGTAAGAGCAAACCAACACATCCAACCTTAAATATGCGTGGCCAGAACTGGTTGGGAATTGTAAGAGCAAACTTTCGCTATACAAATACTGGGGGGTTGCCAAACAATTTGGCGTAAAAATAATGTATATTGTCCAAAGAATAACAGAGCTATGCCTATTTTCCAGGTACCTTAACGGCATTTGAATTCCCGCCATTTTGAACGTTACTTAAACTTTGAAAATTTTTTAAAATGTTTTTTCGTATGGCATGGAACTTTTTTTAGATGTTTGTCCATTAGCATCATTCACTGCTAAACAAAACGGCATATAAATAATTAATATTGTCAAAAAATAACAGAGCTATGCATATTTTCCAGGTACCTTAACGGCAAATAAATGCTTGCATTTCCCACCATTTTGAACGTTACGTCAACTTTGAAAATTTTTTAAAATGTTTTTCGTATAGCATGTGTATTGTTTTTAATGTTTCCCGCCATTTTGAACGTTACTTAAACTTTGAAAATTTTTAAAATGTTTTTCGTATAGCATGGTATTATTTTTTAGATGTTTGTCCTTTAGCATCATTCACTGCTATCAAAACGGCATATAAATAATTAATATTGTCAAAAAAATAACAGAGCTATGCATATTTTCCAGGTACCTTAACGGCAAATAAATGCATTGCATCAGCTTGCATTTCCCACCATTTTGAACGTTACGTCAACTTTGAAAAATTTTTAAAAATTTTTTTTCGTATAGCATGGTATTGTTTTTAGATGTTTGTCCTTTAGCATCATTCATTGCAAACAATTTGGCGTATAAATAATGTATATTGTCCAAAGAATAACAGAGCTATGCCTATTTTCCAGGTACCTTAACGGCATTTGAATTCCCGCCATTTTGAACGTTACTTAAACTTTGAAAATTTTTTAAAATGTTTTTTCGTATGGCATGGAACTATTTTTAGATGTTTGTCCATTAGCATCATTCACTGCTATTAAAACGGCATATAAATAATTAATATTGTGCAAAAAATAACAGAGCTATGCATATTTTCCAGGTACCTTAACGGCAAATAAATGCATTGCATCCTTTGCATTTCCCACCATTTTGAACGTTATCAACAAAAAAATTTTTTAAAATGTTTTTCGTATAGCATGGTATTGTTTTTAGATGTTTGTCCTTTAGCATCATTTTTGCAAACAATTTGGCGTATAAATAATGTATATTGTCCAAAGAATAACAGAGCTATGCCTATTTTCCAGGTACCTTAACGGCCTTTGAATTCCCCGCCATTTTGAACGTTACTTAAACTTTGAAAATTTTTTAAAAATGTTTTTCGTATGGCATGGAACTATTTTTAGATGTTTGTCCATTAGCATCATTCACTGCTATTAAAACGGCATATAAATAATTAATATTGTGCAAAAATAACAAGAGCTATGCATGTTTTTCCAGGTACCTTAACGGCAAATAAATGCATTACATCAGCTTTTGCATTTCCCACCATTTTGAACGTTACTTCAACTTTGAAAAATTTTTTAAAAATTTTTCATATAACATGGTATTGTTTTAAATGTTTGTCTTTTTAGCATCATTCATTGCAAACAATTTGGCGTATAAATAATGTATATTGTCTTTAACAGAGCTATGCCTATTTTCCAGGTACCTTAACGGCCTTTGAATTCCCGCCATTTTGAAACTTAAACTTTGAAAACTTTTTGTTTTTTCGCTATACAACAATCAAAAATTTTTAAAAACCAACACATCCAACCTTAAATATGCGTGGCCAGAACTGGTTAAAATTTAGCAATCATTCGCTATACAAATACTGGGGGTTGCCAAAACAATTTGGCGTAAAAATAATGTATATTGTCCAAAAAGAATAACAGAGCTATGCCTATTTTCCAGGTACCTTAACGGCATTTGAATTCCCGCCATTTTGAACGTTACTTAAACTTTGAAAAATTTTTTAAATGTTTTTTCGTATGGCATGGAACTATTTTTAGATGTTTGTCCATTAGCATCATTCACTGCAAAACAAAACGGCATATAAATAATGTATATTGTCCAAAAAATAACAGAGCTATGCCTATTTTCCAGGTACCTTAAATAATTCCCGCCATTTTGAACGTTACTTAAACTTTGAAAATTTTTAAAAATGTTTTTCGTATAGCATGGTATTGTTTTTAGATGTTTGTCCCTTTAGCATCATTTTTTGCTAAAAAACGGCATATAAATAATAAATATTGTCCAAAAAATAACAGAGCTATGCCCAAATTTTGCAACAGCATCTTTTGCAATTTCCCACCATTTTGAACGTTACGTCAACTTTGAAAATTTTTTAAAAATATTTTTTCGTATAGCATGGTATTGTTTTTAGATGTTTGTCCTTTTAGCATCATTCATTGCAAAACAATTTGGCGTATAAATAATGTATATTGTCCAAAGAATAACAGAGCTATGCCTATTTTCCAGGTACCTTAACGGCATTTGAATTCCCGCCATTTTGAACGTTACTTAAACTTTGAAATTTTTAAAAATGTTTTTTCGTATAGCATGGAATTGTTTTTTAGATGTTTGTCCATTAGCATCATTCACTGCTATTAAAACGGCATATAAATAATTAATATTGTGCAAAAAAATTGAGAGCTATGCATATTTTCCAGGTACCTTAACGGCAAATAAATGCATTGCATCAGCTTGCATTTCCCACCATTTTGAACGTTACGTCAACTTTGAAAAATTTTTAAAATATTTTTTCGTATAACATGGTATTGTTTTTAAATGTTTGTCTTTTAGCATCATTCATTGTAAAAACAATTTGGCGTATAAATAATGTATATTGTCCAAAGAATAACAGAGCTATGCCTATTTTCCAGGTACCTTAACGGCCTTTGAATTCCCGCCATTTTGAACTTTACTTAAACTTTGAAATTTTTTTAAAATGTTTTTCGTTAGCAATACAAAAACTGGGGGTTGCCTGTTATGTGTGAAATATATAACGGCATTAAATAAAATTTGCGTAGATGTTTAAGAGTACCAAACGGCAACACATCCAACTATTTAAATTTTAACGGCATTTGAACAGAATTTTTTCAAATTTTGAAAATTTTAAAATGCAAACTTTCGCTATGTTTTTAAAATACATCATTCATTGCCAAACAATTTGGCGTAAAAAATAATGTATATTGTCCAAAAGAATAACAGAGCTATGCCTATTTTCCAGGTACCTTAACGGCATTTGAATTCCCGCCATTTTGAACGTTACTTAAACTTTGAAAATTTTTTAAAAATTTTTCGTATGGCATGGAATTATTTTTAGATGTTTGTCCATTAGCATCATTCACTGCTATTAAAACGGCATATAAATAATTAATATTGTCCAAAAAATAACAGAGCTATGCATATTTTCCAGGTACCTTAACGGCAAATAAATGCATTACATCATTGCATTTACCACCATTTTGAACGTTACTTCAACTTTGAAAAAATTTTTTAAAATGTTTTTTTGTATATAACATGGTATTTTTTTAGATGTTTGTCTTTTTAGCATCATTTTGAACGTTACGTAAACTTTGAAAATTTTTTTAAAATGTTTTTTTCGGCATATACTGTTTTTAATGTTTGTCCATTAGCATCATTACTTGTCAAAACGGCATATAAAAATAATATTTCCAAAAAATAACAGCTGCATATTTTCCAGGTACCTTAACGGCAAAAATAAACGGCCATTTGATTTCCCACCATTTTGAACGTTACGTCAACTTTGAAAATTTTAAAAAAATTTTTTTTTAGATGGTATTGTTTTTAGATGTTTGTCCTTTAGCATCATTCATTGCAAACAATTTGGCGTATAAATTTGTATATTGTCCAAAAAATGTTTTTATGCCTATTTTCCTGGTACCTTAACGGATTTGAATTCCCGCCATTTTGAACGTTACTTAAACTTTAAAATTTTTTAAAAATGTTTTTCGTATAGAACTGGTTTTAGATGTTTGTCCTTTAGCATCAAAACTGCAATCAAAACGGCATATAAATAATTAATATTGTCCAAAAATAAACAGAGCTATGCATATTTTCCAGGTACCTTAACGGCAAATAAATGCATTGCATCAGCTTGCATTTCCCACCATTTTGAACGTTACTTCAACTTTGAAAAATGTTTAAAAATTTTTTCATATAACATGGTATTGTTTTTTAAATGTTTGTCCTTTTAGCATCATTCATTGCAAACAATTTGGCGTAAAAATAATGTATATTGTCCAAAGAATAACAGAGCTATGCCTATTTTCCAGGTACCTTAACGGCATTTGAATTCCCGCCATTTTGAACGTTACTTAAACTTTGAAAATTTTTTAAAAATGTTTTTTCGTATAGCATGGAACTATTTTTTAGATGTTTGTCCTTTAGCATCATCATTCACTGCAAAAACGGCATATAAATAATGTATATTGTCCAAAAATAACAGAGCTATGCATATTTTCCAGGTACCTTAACGGCCTTTGACCATTTTGAACGTTAAACTTTTGAAAATTTAAAAATGTTTTTTCGTATAGCATGGTATTGTTTTTAGATTTTTTGTTCTTTTAGCATCATTCATTGCAAAAATTTGGCGTAAAAATAATGTATTTGTCCAAAAATAACAGATGCTATGCCTATTTTTTGTTTTTATAAATACCTGTAACGGCCTTTGAATTTCCAGGCCATTTTGAACGTTACTTACTTAAACTTTGAAAATTTTTAAAATGTTTTTTTCGTATGGCATGGAATTATTTTTAGATGTTTGTCCATTAGCATCATTCATTGCTATTAAAACGGCATATAAAAAATTAATATTGTCCAAAAAATAACAGAGCTATGCATATTTTCCAGGCACCTTAACGGCAAATAAATGCCTGGCATCAGCTTGCACTTCCCACCATTTTAAACGTTACTTCAACTTTGAAAAATTTTTAAAAATGTTTTTTCGTATAACATGGTATTGTTTTAAATGTTTGTCCTTTAGCATCATTCATTGCAAACAATTTGGCGTATAAATAATGTATATTGTCCAAAGACTAACAGAGCTATGCCTATTTTCCAGGTACCTTAACGGCCTTTTGAATTCCCGCCATTTTGAACTTTACTTAAACTTTGAAAAACTGTAAGAATGTTTTTTTCGCTATACAACAACTGGGGGTTGCCTGTTATGTGTGAGCAATATATAACTGGTTGGGAATTGTAAGAGCAAACCAACACATCCAACCTTAAATATGCGTGGCCAGAACTGGTTGGGAATTGTAAGAGCAAACTTTCGCTATACAAATACTGGGGGTTTGTAAACAATTTGGCGTAAAAAAATAATGTATATTGTCAAAAGAATAACAGAGCTATGCCTATTTTCCAGGTACCTTAACGGCATTTGAATTCCCGCCATTTTGAACGTACTTAAACTTTGAAAATTTTTTTAAAAATGTTTTTTCGTATGGCATGGAACTATTTTTAGATGTTTGTCCATTAGCATCATTCACTGCTATTAAAACGGCATATAAATAATTAATATTGTGCAAAAAATAACAGAGCTATGCATATTTTCCAGGTACCTTAACGGCAAATAAATGCTTGCATTTACCACCATTTTGAACGTTACGTCAACTTTGAAAATTTTTTAAAATTTTTTTGTATAGCATGGTATTGTTTTTTAGATGTTTGTCCTTTAGCATCATTTTGAACGTTACGTCAACTTTGAAAATTTTTAAAATGTTTTTTGTATGGCATGGTATTGTTTTTAGATGTTTTGTCCATTAGCATCATTCACTGCTAACAAAACGGCATATAAATAATTAATATTTTCCAATGAATAACAGAGCTATGCATATTTTCCAGGTACCTTAACGGCAAATAAATGCATTGCATCAGCTTGCATTTCCCACCATTTTGAACGTTACGTCAACTTTGAAAATTTTTAAAATTTTTTCGTATAACATGGTATTGTTTTTTAGATGTTTGTCCTTTTAGCATCATTCATTGCCAAACAATTTGGCGTATAAATGTGTATATTGTCCAAAAGAATAACAGGCTATGCCTATTTTCCAGGTACCTTAACGGCCTTTGAATTCCCGCCATTTTGAACGTATAAACTTTGAAAATTTTTTTTTTTTAAAATGTTTTTCATTAGGCAATTTTTGAACGTTAGGGGTTGCCAAACAATTTTGAAAATTTTAAAAATGGTACCTTAACGGCATTTATAGCATTTTGTTTTTAGATATTTTTTGTCCATTAGCATCATTCACTGCTATTAAAACGGCATATAAATAATTAATATTGTCAAAAAAATAACAGAGCTATACATATTTTTCCAGGTACCTTAACGGCAAATAAATGCCCGGCATCAGTTTGCATTTCCCACCATTTTGAACTTTACTTCAACTTTGAAAAATGTTAAAAATATTTTTTCGTATAGCATGGTATTGTTTTTAATGTTTGTCTTTTAGCATCATTCATTACGTAAAACAATTTGGCGTATAAATAAATGTATATTGTCCAAAGAATCACAGAGCTATGCCTATTTTCCAGGAACCTTAACGGCCTTAGAATTCCGCCATTTTTGAACTTCCTTAAACTTTGAAAATTTAAAAAAAAAAATGTTTTTCGCTATACAACAACTATTGTTTCGATATTTGTCCTTAGCATCATTAACTGGCAAACAATTTGGCGTACAAACCAAATCAACCTTAATTATCCGTGGCCAGAACTGGTTGGGAATTTTCCAGCAACCTTAACGGCATTTGAAATACTGGGGTTTGCCGCCATTTTGGCGTAAAAATAATTTATATTTTTAAAATGTTTAACATAGCATATGCCTATTTTAGGATAGGTACCTTAACGCATCATTCATTGCCCGCCATTTTGAACGTACTTAAACTTTGAAAGAATTTTTTTTAGAAATGTTTTTTCCAGGTATAGCATGGTAAACTTTGAAAATTTTAGCAAACTATTTTTCGTTTGTCCATTAGCATGGGGTTGCCTATCAAAACGGCATATAAAAATATATCCAAAAATAACAGATTTATTTTCCAGGTACCAAAAATAAACACCAGCACATCCATATTTTCCAGGTAAAATATTTTTAACGGCAAATGTTTTTTAGCAAATACTTTGCCAAACAATTTTGTAAAAATAATGTATATTGTCCAAAGAATAATAGAGCTATGCCTATTTTCCAGGTACTTTAACGGCCTTTGAATTCCCGCCATTTTTAACGTTACTTAAACTTTGAAAATGTTTTAAAAATGTTTTTTCGTATGGCATGGAACTATTTTTAGATGTTTGTCCATTAGCATCATTCACTGCTATTAAAACGGCATATAAATAATTAATATTGTGCAAAAAATAAAGAGAGCTATGCATATTTTTCCAGGTACCTTAACGGCAAAATAAATGCATTGCATCAGCTTGCATTTACCACCATTTTGAACGTTACGTCAACTTTGAAAATTTTTTTAAATGTTTTTTTGTATAGCATGTTATTGTTTTTAGATGTTTGTCCTTTAGCATCATTTTGAACGTTACGTCA
>CM019043.1:24522860-24574768 GCA_009664405.1 Drosophila bifasciata
GATGCTAATGGCCAAACATCTAAAAAATAGTTCCATGCCATACGAAAAAAAACATTTTAAAAAAAAAATTTTCAAAGTTTAAATAACGTTCAAAAATGGCGGAATTCAAAGGCCGTTAAGGTACCTGAAAAATAGGCATAGCTCTGTTATTTTTTTGGACAATATACATTATTTTATACGCCAAATTGTTTTTGCAAATGAATGATGCTAAAGGACAAACATATAAAACAATACCATGTTATATACGAAAAAAATTTTAAAAATTTTCAAACTGACGTAACGTTCAAAAATGGTGGGAATTAGTTGATGCAATGGCCGTTAAGGTACCTGGAAAATGAAAGTATAGCTCTGTTATTTTTTGCACAATATTAATTATTTATACGCCAAATTATTTGCAATGAATGATGCTAATGGACAAACATCTAAAACAGTTCCATGCCATACAAAAAAACATTTTAAAAAATTTTCAAAGTTTACGTAACGTTCAAAATGGCGGAATTCAAAGGACAAACACCTAAAAACAATAGCATGTTATTTTGGACAATATAATTATTTTTACGCCAAATTGTTTCAACCCCCAGAATTTGTAACGTTCAAAAGTTAAAAAAATACCCCAACCATGCACGCAAATGCAAGCTGATCCATTTTGGTTTGCCGTTAAGGTACCTGGAAAATATGCGTAGCTCTGTTATTTTTTGAAAATATTAATTATTTATATACCGTTTTGATAGTTTAGTGAAAGTTCAAAATGGACAAACATCTAAAAACAGTACCATGCTATAGGAAAAAAACATTTTTAAAATATTTTAGGAAGTTACGTAACGTTCAAAATGATGCTAAAAGACAAACATCTAAAAACAATACCATGCTATACAAAAAACATTTTAAAAATTTTCAAAGCTGGACGAAACGTTCAAAATGTGGGAAATGCAAGCTGATGCAATGCATTTATTTGCCGTTAAAGGTACCTGGAAAATATGCATAGCTCTGTTATTTTTTTTTGCACAATATACAAATTTATATGCCGTTTATAATAGCAGTGAATGATGCTAATGGACAAACATCTAAAAAATAGTTCCATGCCATACGAAAAAACGAAAAAAATTTTTAAAGTTTAAGGCACGTTCAAAATGGCGGGAATTCAAATGCCGTTAGCGTACCTGGAAAATAGGAAATAGCTCTGTTATTCTTTGGACAATATACATTATTTTTTTTTGGCAACCCCATAATTGTTTGGCTTAAAACCCCAGCGTTCTGGCCACGCCTATTTAAGCTCTGGAGCGGATGGTTTATGCTCTTACAATGATTGTCCCAACCAGTTCTGGCCACCCACTATTTAAGGTCCGGATGTGAATTGGTTGTTAACTAGCAGTGAGCGGGCGTCCTCAAAACGTCTAAAAAATAGTTATATTGCTCATTTAAAAAATAACAGTAGATTCAAAATGGCCGGGAATTTGTTGCCCAGTCCGCTCTGTGGAGCTTTGGAATATACATGGTGGCCTGCTCCAAATTGTTTAATGAATGAGGCTAAAGTTCAAACATCTAAAAACAATACAATGCTATACGAAAAGGCCGTTAAAGATGCCCAAAGAAAACTGTAACGTTCAAAATGGTGGTAAATGCAAGCTGATGCAATGCATTTATTTGCCGTTAAGGAATCTGGGTGCTAGCTCTTTGGTTTTTTGGACAATATTGAAGGTACATTTGCCGTTTTGAATGCAATGAATGATGTGTCCGGACAAAACATCTAAAAAGTTTACCATGCTATACGAAAAACATTTTAAAACATTTTTCAAAGTTCGTCGAAAGTGACGTTCAAAATGGTGGTTCAAAATGGTGGTGAAGCTGATGCAATGCATTTTTTATTTTGCCGTTAAGGAACCCTGAAAAATATTTGCAGAACTCTGGTTATTTTTGCACAATATTAATTATTTATATGCCGTTTTAATAGCAGTGAATGATGCTAATGGACAAACATCTAAAAAATAGTTCCATGCCATACGAAAAAACATTTTAAAATTTTTTCAAAGTTTAAGACTAACGTTCAAAATGGCATGGGAATTCAAATGCCGTTAAACCTGGATTATAGTTTTAGCTTGTTATTCTTTGGACAATATACATTATTTTTACGCCAAATTGTTTGCGAAATGAATGAATGCTAAGGACAAACATTTAAAAAAAATTACTATGTCAACCAGTTCTAAAATGGCATTTTCACTAATGGATGTTTTGAAGTTTGGTTCAAAATGGTGGAAATACAACCAGTTGGATGCAAATATTTTATTTGAATTTAAGGCATACCTGGAAAAGTTATGTATAGCTCTGTTATTTTTTTGGACAATATATAAATTATTTATACGTCGTTGATTTGGTGGTGAATGAAGCTAATGACAAACATTTAATTGGTATATGAAAAAATATTTATAAAAATTTTCAAAGTTTAACATAATTTTTGGAAAATATTAAGGGAATTTTCTAAAATGACGCTAATCCCAGTTGAAATATACAGATTTATAAGTAAAAAGCTCTGGAAACCCCCATACGGTACTATATACGAAAATTTTGGACACCAAACACATGAATTTTGACGTAACGTTAGTGTGATGCTAAAGGACAAACATTATAAAAACAGTACCATGCTTTACCAAAAAAATATTTTAGAAAATTTTCAAAAGTTGACGTAACGTTCAATGTAATTGTCAAGGTTTGCAGTGTGATGCAATTGCAACAATTTGCCGTTAAGGTACCTGGAAAATAGGCATATCTCTGTTATTTTTGGAAAATATTAATTATTTACGCGAGCCAAATTATTAGCAATGAATGATGCTAATGGACAAACATTTAAAACATAAACATGACCATATGGGGAAAAATATTTTAAAACATTTTTCAAAGTTGAAGTAACGTTCAAAATGGCTGGTAAATGCTATAATTGATGCACCAAAAAAATTTATTTAGCCGTTAGAGCATCTGAAAAGGTAGCTGGATTAGGTCTTTTATTTTGTTGTACCTGGAAATATTAAGCTCTGTTATTTTTTGCACAAAGGGCCGTTTTAATAGCGTTTAATTGGTTGAATGATGCTAATGGACAAACATCTAAAAATTTTGTTTTTCCATGCCTTATGAAAAACATTTGAGCTTTTGTTTTTTCAAAGTTTAAGTGCACAAGGGGAAAATGTCGGTGATTTTGAATGCCGTTAAACTTTGACCTGGAAAATTTGCAAGGTCTAAGTATTTTTGGAAAAATAATAATGGCGGGAAAATTGGATGGAAACTTTGATTGTCCGTTGAAAAGTTTACTCTTGGAAGGGTCGGCGCGTACCTGAGTACCCCGGGCAACTGGTCAACACCCGGTCTGAACATTTTGAACTCGAAGATGTGTTGGTTTTTACGCCAAATTGTTTGCAAATGAAAAATGCTGATGATCAAACATTTAAAAACAATGACGTTGTGGTATGGAAAAAAATATTTTACAAATTTTTTTCAAAATGGTCAGAAATTCAAATGTCCGTGGAAATGCAAGCGAGGATAGAAGCATTTACGCTTGCCGTTAAGGTAAAACCGGTGGAAAATGTGCGGAGCATTGTTTTTCAAATTTGAACTATTAATTATTTGACCGAGCTATTACATTGCGAGTTTTGCCATTTTTGAATGTATCGACATGTTTTTAGACAAACCTTTGGAACCAAGGGGCCATGCTGTGCTGAAAAAATCCAATTTTTGCAGTTGTCAAGTAACGTCGGCGAAAATGATTCTTAAATGACAAAATCTAAAAACAGAGCGGACTAATCGAAATAAAAAAGTTCATTTTTAAAAATTTTAAAACCGCGCAGTTCGCAATGGAAATGCTTGTCAAACTTATTGGGTTACCAGAAGATTGGACGAACCCGACGCAGGATTATTATTTTGGCTCGTAAAAGGTACTGTTTTTCCCCAAATGTCCGCACGAAACATTCCTTCAAATCGATAAAATCGTCAATCCAGAATGGTTGACTTTGAAACAATGCCATCGTTTTTCAGACGATTCAATCGTGTAAGTCGTGGATTTCAAAGGTCGTTGCTGCCCCTCGGAAGCTTCAAACATTTCCCGTCGTTGATATTCTGATGGACCGTGCGTCTATTTACGAAGCGAGGAAGCGCCAGTTTTAAAAGCACGATTTGCATGGATTAGAGATATTTAACGGTGGAATTTTTGCGTAATGAAATGGAAAAGGCTGGAAGTTTTTTGTGATCGACAGGAATGGCAGGTCAATGGAACCGAGTTTATGTTCCGACGTACGTTTAAGAGTCAACTGGAAAATATCGTCAGCAAGCGCAACGCTCTGTCGTATTCTGCTCACAGTTTACAATGTCCACAACCATTTATCCGTCCAAATTACAAAAATGATGAAAGATAAGCGATGCTAAAGCTTAGTACGAAGGCTTTTTCTAAAACCGGGTCATCAGCATTCGATGGGTGGAATGTTCGGGAAGAAAGGAAAACATCAAAAAAATTCGAGCCATCGGGGGTTTTTTAGCCTTATTTTTTTTAACTGATGCAAGCAAAATGTTTGAACAGATGGTGCTGAAATCGTTGGGGAATTTTTATCCCAAAAGATGTTATAGCTCGCCCAAAATACTGCCGAAACAATCTTAACTCAGGCCATGGGAAATTAGCGTTTTTTGTCGACGCAGTGAATGATGCTAAAAGGGGAATGCCGACAAACATCTAACTTGTCAGTTTCATGAGGATACGAAAAACATTTTTAAAACTTGTTTTCAAAGTGATAACCATAGCCTTGTTCTGCGTTCAAAACTGGTTTTTCAGTCGATGAGTTAAGGTACCTGGAAAATAGGCATTTAGCTCTGTTATGATTTGGACAATATACATTATTTATAATGATGTTGATGCCAAATTTGTTTGTTGCAAATGAATGATGCTAAACTGAAAACATCTAAAACAAGACCGAAGGGCATAAAAACTCAAGATTTTGTTTTTATGCTAGTAGGAAAAGAACTGCTCTCGTTATTTTATTTGGCGGACCATTTTCAGCGCGATGCTTGGGACTAGGTGAAGAACTTTGCATTGTTCGACAATCAACGGACGTGAGATGCATAAAAATGATTTGTGGGCTAAATCGATTGAGAGTTTAAAAATTTTTGATTTAGTTGCGATTGCCATACGTCATCTATAAACGGCGACAGTCGTTCATACTGGAAAATAAATGCGTATTCTCTGTTATTTTTGCATCGACAATATACATAGCACACCCATTTATATGAAGGGCTTGAATATCGTGGCGTCGAATGATGAAAGTGGCCACGAAAAAATTTAAAGGGCAATACCATCATATATAGGGAATTTTTTTTAAAAAATTCAGCAAAGCATGACGCTTGCGTTCAAAATGGTCGATGCAACAACGAAGCAATGGAATCGATTTTGTGTGCACCCAATTGATTGCCATTCTTTATTTTGCCGAATTGAGCGACTGGACAAATTTATTCGCCTTGTTTTGATGGTCCAGGCCAATGATGCAAACATCAAACAGCCCTGTTAATAGTTCCATGGAATGAAAATTTTCTGGATTTTTGGAAAGCATGTCGCAAAATGGCGGGAACGCAAACGTGGTTCAATCTGACGCCAGGCAAGCCGTTATTGATTTGGACAAGATACATTATTTGACGCAAACCCGTGTCGATACGCATCATAGAAAATCTTGGAGTCCTAAACAGAATGGATGGAGGGCGTTCGAAGGTAAAATTATGCGCAATCACGTATAACCATATAACAGGCAACTGCCTCAGTTGTTGTATAGCGGTTTTGCACGGATGCTGCTTTAATGATCGTAAAGATGCTAATGGCCAAACATCTAAAATAGTTCCATGCCATACGAAAAAACATTTAAAAAAATTTTCAAAGTTTAAGTAACGTTCAAAATGGCGGGAATTCAAAGGCCGTTAAGGTACCTGGAAAATAGGCATAGCTCTGTTATTCTTTGGACAATATACATTATTTATACGCCAAATTGTTTGCAATGAATGATGCTAAAGGACAAACATCTAAAAACAATACCATGCTATACGAAAAACATTTTAAAAAAATTTTCAAAGTTGACGTAACGTTCAAAATGGTGGTAAATGCAAGCTGATGCAATGCATTTTATTTTGCCGTTAAGGTACCTGGAAAATATGCATAGCTCTGTTATTTTTTGGAAAATATGAATTATTTATATGCCGTTTTGATTGCATTGAATGATGCTAATGGACAAACATCTAAAAACAATACCATGCTATACGAAAAACATTTGAAAAAAATTTTCAAAGTTGAAGTAACGTTCAAAAATGGTGGTAAATGCAAGCTGATTCAATGCATTTATTTGCCGTTAAGGTACCTGGAAAATATGCATAGCTCTGTTATTTTTTTGACAATATTAATTATTTATATGCCGTTTTGATAGCAGTGAATGATGCTAATGGACAAACATCTAAAAACAGTACCATGCTATACGAAAAAAACATTTTAAAAAATTTTCAAAGTTGAAGTAACGTTCAAAATTCAAATTCAAATGCCGTTAAGGTACCTGGAAAATAGGCAAGTCTGTTATTTTTTGGACAAAATACATTATTTTTACGCCAAATTGTTTGGCAAAACCCGCTTTACAAATATGTAAAAATAGCGCAAAGTTTTAATTTTAACAATTACCTGGAAAATGCTAGCTCTGTTATTTTAAAATTATTTATATGCCGTTTTAATAGCAGTGAATGATGCTAATGGACAAACATCTAAAAATAGTTCCATGCTATACGAAAAAACATTTTAAAAAATTTTCAAAAGTTTAAGTAACGTTCAAAATGGCAGGAATTCAAATGCCGTTTTTACCTGGAAAAATAGGCATAGCTCTGTTATTTTTTTGGACAATATACATTATTTATACGCCAAATTGTTTAAAAATGAATGATGCTAAAGGACAAACATCTAAAAACAATACAAAAAAAACATTTTAAAAAATTTTCAAAGTTTGACGTAACGTTCAAAATGGAATTAAATGAATTCAAAGGCCGTTAAGGACCTGGAAAATAGGCAT
Source organism: Drosophila bifasciata (assembly GCA_009664405.1). NCBI lineage: Eukaryota > Metazoa > Arthropoda > Insecta > Diptera > Drosophilidae > Drosophila > Drosophila bifasciata. The sequence goes on from CM019043.1 coordinate 24,529,925, forward strand.
AGCTCTATTCTTTGGACAAAAATTATTTATACGCCAAATTGTTTGTGGTGCAATGAATGATGCTAAAGGACAAACATCTAAAAAACAATACCATGCTATACGAAAAAACATTTAAAAAATTTTTCAAAGTTTAAGTAACGTTAAAAATGGCGGGAATTCAAATGCCGTTAAAGTACCTGGAAAATAGGCATAGCTCTGTTATTCTTAGGACAATATACATTATTTATACGCCAAATTGTTTGCAATGAATGATGCTAAAGGACAAACATCTAAAAACAATACCATGCTATACGAAAAAACATTTTAAAAAATTTTCAAAGTTGACGTAACGTTCAAAATGGTGGTAAATGCAAGCTGATGCAATGCATTTATTTGCCGTTAAGGTACCTGGAAAATATGCGTAGCTCTGTTATTTTTTGGAAAATATTAATTATTTATATGCCGTTTTGATAGCAGTGAATGATGCTAATGGACAAACATCTAAAAACAATACCATGCTATACGAAAAAAACATTTTAAAAAATTTTCAAAGTTAAACGTTCAAAATGATGCTAAAGGACAAACATCTAAAAACAATACCATGCTATACAAAAAAAAACATTTTAAAAAATTTTTCAAAGTTGACGTAACGTTCAAAATGGTGGTAAATGCAAGCTGATGCAATGCATTTATTTGCCGTTAAGGTACCTGGAAAATATGCATAGCTCTGTTATTTTTTTTGCACAATATTAATTATTTATATGCCGTTTTAATAGCAGTGAATGATGCTAATGGACAAACATCTAAAAATAGTTCCATGCCATATAAAAAAACATTTTAAAAAATTTTCAAAGTTTAAGTAACGTTCAAAATGGCGGGAATTCAAATGCCGTTAAGGTACCTGGAAAATAGGCATAGCTCTGTTATTCTTTGGACAATATACATTATTTTTACGCCAAATTGTTTGGCAATGAATTGTATAGCGAAAGTTTGCTCTTACAATTCCCAACCAGTTCTGGCCACGCATATTTAAACATGGATGTGTTAAAAACAATTCTTACAACCAGTTATATATTGCTCAAAATAACAGGAAAACCCCAATTATGGAAAAAGTTGAATGGATGCCGTTTTAATAGCAGTGAATGATGCTAATGGCCAAACATCTAAAAATAGTTCCATGCCATACGAAAAAAATTTTCAAAGTTTAAGTAACGTTCAAAATGGCGGGAATTCAAAGGCCGTTAAGGTACCTGGAAAATAGGCATAGCTCTGTTATTTTTTGGACAATATACATTATTTATACGCCAAATTGTTTGCAATGAATGATGCTAAAGGACAAACATCTAAAAACAATACCATGCTATACGAAAAAACATTTTAAAAATTTTTCAAAGTTGACGTAACGTTCAAAATGGTGGTAAATGCAAGCTGATGCAATGCATTTATTTGCCGTTAAGGTACCTGGAAAATATGCATAGCTCTGTTATTTTTTGCACAATATTAATTATTTATATGCCGTTTTAATAGCAGTGAATGATGCTAATGGACAAACATCTAAAAACAATACCATGCTATACGAAAAAACATTTTAAAAAATTTTCAAAGTTTACGTAACGTTCAAAATGGTGGGAATTCAAATGCCGTTATTTGCCGTTAAGGTACCTGGAAAATATGCATAGCTCTGTTATTTTTTGGACAATATTAATTATTTATATGCCGTTTTAATAGCAGTGAATGATGCTAATGGACAAACATCTAAAAAATAGTTCCATGCCATACGAAAAAACATTTTAAAAAATTTTTCAAAGTTTAAGTAACGTTCAAAATGGCGGGAATTCAAATGCCGTTAAGGTACCTGGAAAATAGGCATAGCTCTGTTATTCTTTTTGGACAATATACATTATTTTTTACGCCAAATTGTTTGGCAACCCCAGAATTTGTATAGCGAAATTTTTGCTCTTACAATTCCCAACCAGTTCTGGCCACGCATATTTAAGGTTGGATGTGTTGGTTTGATCTTACAATTCTTACAACCAGTTATATATTGCTCACACATAACAGGCAACCCCAGTTGTTGTATAGCGAAAGTTTGCTCTTACAGTTTTCAAAGTTTAAGTAAAGTTCAAAATGGCGGGAATTCAAAGGCCGTTAAGGTACCTGGAAAATAGGCATAGCTCTGTTATTCTTTGGACAATATACATTATTTATACGCCAAATTGTTTGCAATGAATGATGCTAAAGGACAAACATCTAAAAACAATACCATGTTATATGAAAAAATATTTTAAACATTTTTCAAAGTTGAAGTAACGTTCAAAATGGTGGGAAATGCAAGCTGATGTAATGCATTTATTTGCCGTTAAGGTACCTGGAAAATATGCATAGCTCTGTTATTTTTTGCACAATATTAATTATTTATATGCCGTTTTAATAGCAGTGAATGATGCTAATGGACAAACATCTAAAAATAGTTCCATGCCATACGAAAAAACATTTTAAAAAAATTTTCAAAGTTTAAGTAACGTTCAAAATGGCGGGAATTCAAAGGCCGTTAAGGTACCTGGAAAATAGGCATAGCTCTGTTATTCTTTTGGACATATACATTATTTATACGCCAAATTGTTTTGCAATGAATGATGCTAAAGGACAAACATCTAAAAACAATAAATGCTATACGAAAAAAACATTTAAAAAAATTTTCAAAGTTGACGTAACGTTCAAAATGGTGGTAAATGCAAGCTGATGCAATGCATTTATTTGCCGTTAAGGTACCTGGAAAATATGCATAGCTCTGTTATTTTTTGGACAATATTAATTATTTATATGCCGTTTTAATAGCAGTGAATGATGCTAATGGACAAACATCTAAAAACAGTACCATGCTATACGAAAAAAACATTTTAAAAAATTTTCAAAGTTTAAGTAACGTTCAAAATGGCGGGAATTCAAAGGCCGTTAAGGTACCTGGAAAATAGGCATAGCTCTGTTATTCTTTGGACAATATACATTATTTATTTATACGCCAAATTGTTTTTAAATGAATGATGCTAAAGGACAAACATCTAAAAACAATACCATGCTATTGAAAAAACATTTTAAAAATTTTCAAAGTTTGACGTAACGTCAAAAAATGGTGGAAATGCAAGCTGATGCAATGCATTTATTTGCCGTTAAGGTACCTGGAAAATAGGCATAGCTCTGTTATTTTTTTGGACAATATTAATTATTTATATGCCGTTTTAATAGCAGTGAATGATGCTAATGGACAAACATCTAAAAAAAACAGTTCCATGCTATACGAAAAAACATTTTAAAAAATTTTCAAAGTTTACGTAACGTTCAAAATGGCGGGAATTCAAATGCCGCCGTTAAGGTACCTGGAAAATAGGCATAGCTCTGTTATTCTTTGGACAATATACATTATTTTTATACGCCAAATTGTTTGCAATGAATTTAAAGGACAAACATCTAAAAACAATACAATGCTATACGAAAAAAAATTTTTAAAAATTTTTCAAAGTTGACGTAACGTTCAAAATGGTTAAATGCAAGCTGATGCAATGCATTTATTGCCGTTAAGGTACCTGGAAAATATGCATAGCTCTGTTATTTTTTTGGACAATATTAATTATTTATATGCCGTTTTAATAGCAGTGAATGATGCTAATGGACAAACATCTAAAAATAGTTCCATGCTATACGAAAAAACATTTTAAAAAAATTTTCAAAGTTTAAGTAACGTTCAAAATGGCGGGATTCAAAGGCCGCTAAGGTACCTGGAAAATAGGCATAGCTCTGTTTTTCTTTGGACAATATACATTACGCCAAATTGTTTGCAATGAATGATGCTAAAGGAAAAACATCTAAAAACAATACCATGCCATACGAAAAAATATTTTAAACATTTTTCAAAGTTGAAGTAACGTTCAAAATGGTGGGAAATGCAAGCTGATGCAATGCATTTATTTGCCGTTAAGGTACCTGGAAAATATGCATAGCTCTGTTATTTTTGGACAATATTAATTATTTATATGCCGTTTTAATAGCAGTGAATGATGCTAATGGACAAACACATAAAAAAATAGTTCCATGCCATACGAAAAAACATTTTAAAAAATTTTCAAAGTTTAAGTAACGTTCAAAATGGCGGGAATTCAAATGCCGTTAAGGTACCTGGAAAATAGGCATAGCTCTGTTATTCTTTGGACAATATACATTATTTTTTACGCCAAATTGTTTGGCAACCCCCAGTATTTGTATAGCGAAAGTTTGCTCTTACAATTCCCAACCAGTTCTTAATACGCATATTTAAGGTTGGATGTGTTGGTTTGCTCTTACAATTCTTACAACCAGTTATATATTGCTCACACATAACAGGCAACCCCCAGTTGTTGTATAGCGAAAGTTTGCTCTTACAGTTTTCAAAGTTTAAGTAACGTTCAAAATGGCGGGAATTCAAAGGCCGTTAAGGTACCTGGAAAATAGGCATAGCTCTGTTATTCTTTTGGACAATATACATTATTTATACGCCAAATTGTTTGCAATGAATGATGCTAAAAGGACAAACATTTAAACAATACCATGTTATATGAAAAAATATTTTAAAAATTTTTCAAAGTTGAAGTAACGTTCAAAATGGTGGGAAATGCAAGCTGATGTAATGCATTTATTTGCCGTTAAGGTACCTGGAAAATATGCATAGCTCTGTTATTTTTTTGGACAATATTAATTATTTTTATATGCCGTTTTAATAGCAGTGAATGATGCTAATGGACAAACATCTAAAAACAGTTCCATGCTATACGAAAAAACATTTTAAAAAATTTTCAAAGTTTAAGTAACGTTCAAAATGGCGGGAATTCAAAGGCCGTTCAAAAAACAACCTGGAAAATAGGCATAGCTCTGTTATATTTTTGGAAAAATACATTATTTATAGCAAATTTTTTGCAATTGATTAAAGGACAAACATTTAAAAACAATACCATGTATATTTTTTCAAAAGGTGGTAAATGCAACTGATGCAATGCAATTTGCCGTTAAGGTACCTGGAAAATATGCATAGCTCTGTTATTTTTGGACAATATTAATTATTTATATGCCGTTTTAATAGCAGTGAATGATGCTAATGGACAAACATCTAAAAATAGTTCCATGCTATACGAAAAAACATTTTAAAAAATTTTCAAAGTTTAAGTAACGTTCAAAATGGCGGGAATTCAAAATGCCGTTAAGGTACCTGGAAAATAGGCATAGCTCTGTTATTTTTTTGGACAATATACATTATTTATACGCCAAATTGTTTGCAATGAATGATGCTAAAGGACAAACATCTAAAAAACAATACCATGCTATACGAAAAACATTTTAAAAAATTTTCAAAGTTGACGTAACGTTCAAAATGGTGGTAAATGCAAGCTGATGCAATGCATTTATTTGCCGTTAAGGTACCTTAAAAAATATGCATAGCTCTGTTATTTTTTTGGACAATATTAATTATTTATATGCCGTTTTAATAGCAGTGAATGATGCTAATGGACAAACATCTAAAAAATAGTTCCATGCTATACGAAAAAACATTTTAAAAAATTTTCAAAGTTTAAGTAACGTTCAAAATGGCGGGAATTCAAATGCCGTTAAGGTACCTGGAAAATAGGCATAGCTCTGTTATTCTTTTGGACAATATACATTATTTATACGCCAAATTGTTTGGCAATGAACTAAAGGACAAACATGCTCTTACAATTTAAAAAAACAAATTGGCCACGCATATTTAAGGGAAAAATTGACTGTTATTTTTGGACAAACCGTTTTATATGCAATGAATGATGCTAATGGACAAACATCTAAAAAACAATACCATGCTATACGAAAAAACATTTTTAAAAAATTTTCAAAGTTTAAGTAACGTTCAAAATGGTGGGAATTCAAATGTAATGCATTTATTTGCCGTTAAGGTACCTGGAAAATAGGCATAGCTCTGTTATTTTTTGGACAATATAATTATTTATATGCCGTTTTGATAGCAATGAATGATGCTAATGGACAAACATCTAAAAACAATACCATGCTATACGAAAAAACATTTTAAAAAATTTTCAAAGTTTAAGTAACGTTCAAAATGGCGGGCTGATGCAAATGCATTTATTTGCCGTTAAGGTACCTGGAAAATATGCATAGCTCTGTTATTTTTTGGACAATATTAATTATTTATATGCCGTTTTTAGCAGTGAATGATGCTAATGGACAAACATCTAAAAACAGTTCCATGCTATACGAAAAACATTTTAAAAAAATTTTCAAAGTTTAAGTAACGTTCAAAATGGCGGGAATTTAAATGCCGTTAAGGTACCTGGAAAATAGGCATAGCTCTGTTATTTTTTGGACAATATACATTATTTTTATACGCCAAATTGTTTGCAATGAATGATGCTTTGGGACAAACATCTAAAAACAATACCATGTTATACGAAAAAAGTTTTTTAAACATTTTTCAAAAGTTGACGTAACGTTCAAAATGGGGAAATGCAAGCTTTCAAAATGCAATTTATTTGCCGTTAAGGTACCTGGAAAATATGCATAGCTCTGTTATTTTTTGGACAATATTAATTATTTATATGCCGTTTTAATAGCAGTGAATGATGCTAATGGACAAACATCTAAAAAAAGTTCCATGCTATACGAAAAAAACATTTTAAAAAAAATTTTCAAAGTTTAAGTAACGTTCAAAATGGCGGGAATTCAAAGGCCGTTAAGGTACCTGGAAAATAGGCATAGCTCTGTTATTCTTTGGACAATATACATTATTTATACGCCAAATTGTTTGCAATGAATGATGCTAAAGGACAAACATCTAAAAACAATACCATGCTATACGAAAAAACATTTTAAAAAATTTTCAAAGTTGACGTAACGTTCAAAATGGGGGTAAATGCAAGCTGATGCAATGCATTTATTTGCCGTTAAGGTACCTGGAAAATATGCATAGCTCTGTTATTTTTTTGGACAATATTAATTATTTATATGCCGTTTTGATAGCAGTGAATGATGCTAATGGACAAACATCTAAAAACAAGTACCATGCTATACGAAAAAACATTTTAAAAAAAATTTTCAAAGTTGACGTAACGTTCAAAATGGCAAAAGGCCGTTAATGCTAAAAAATAGGCATAGCTCTGTTATTTGGACAATATACATTATTTATACGCCTGGAAAAAATTGTTTACAATGAATGCATTATTTATACGCCAAATTGTTTGCAATGAATGACAAAGGACAAACATCTAAAAACAATACCATGCTATAATTTTTAAAAATTTTTCAAAGTTGACGTAACGTTCAAAATGGTGGTAAATGCAAGCTGATGCAATGCATTTATTTGCCGTTAAGGTACCTGGAAAATATGCATAGCTCTGTTATTTTTTGGACAATATTAATTATTTATATGCCGTTTTAATAGCAGTGAATGATGCTAATGGACAAACATCTAAAAATAGTTCCATGCCATACGAAAAAAAACATTTTAAAAAATTTTCAAAGTTTAAGTAACGTTCAAAATGGCGGGAATTCAAATGCCGTTAAGGTACCTGGAAAATAGGCATAGCTCTGTTATTCTTTGGACAATATACATTATTTTTTACGCCAAATTGTTTGGCAACCCCCAGTATTTGTATAGCGAAAGTTTGCTCTTACAATTCCCAACCAGTTCTGGCCACGCATATTTAAGGTTGGATGTGTTGGTTTGTTTCTTACAATTCTTACAACCAGTTATATATTGCTCACACATAACAGGCAACCCCCAGTTGTTGTATAGCGAAAGTTTGCTCTTACAGTTTTCAAAGTTTAAGTAAAGTTCAAAATGGCGGCGGGAATTCAAAGGCCGTTAAGGTACCTGGAAAATAGGCATAGCTCTGTTATTCTTTGGACAATATACATTATTTATACGCCAAATTGTTTGCAATGAATGATGCTAAAGGACAAACATCTAAAAACAATACCATGTTATATGAAAAAATATTTTAAACATTTTTCAAAGTTGAAGTAACGTTCAAAATGGTGGGAAATGCAAGCTGATGCAATGCATTTATTTGCCGTTAAGGTACCTGGAAAATATGCATAGCTCTGTTATTTTTTGCACAATATTAATTATTTATATGCCGTTTTAATAGCAGTGAATGATGCTAATGGACAAACATCTAAACACAGTTCCATGCTATACGAAAAAAAACATTTTAAAAAAATTTTCAAAGTTTAAGTAACGTTCAAAATGGCGGGAATTCAAAGGCCGTTAAGGTACCTGGAAAATAGGCATAGCTCTGTTATTCTTTTGGACAATATACATTATTTATACGCCAAATTGTTTGCAATGAATGATGCTAAAGGACAAACATCTAAAAACAATACCATGCTATACGAAAAAACATTTTAAAAATTTTCAAAGTTGACGTAACGTTCAAAATGGTGGTAAATGCAAGCTGATGCAATGCATTTATTTGCCGTTAAGGTACCTGGAAAATATGCATAGCTCTGTTATTTTTTGGACAATATTAATTATTTATATGCCGTTTTGATAGCAGTGAATGATGCAAATGGACAAACATCTAACACAGTTCCAAGCTATACGAAAAAACATTTTAAAAAAATTTCAAAGTTTAAGTAACGTTCAAAATGGCAGGAATTCAAATGCCGTTAAGCTACCTGGAAAATAGGCATAGCTCTGTTATTTTTTGGACAATATACATTATTTATACGCCAAATTGTTTGCAACCCCAATGATGATAAAAGGACAAACATTTAAAAAAATACCATTCTATGAAAAAACATTTTAAAATTTTTCAAAGTTGAAGTAACGTTCAAAATGGTTCAAAATGCAAGCTGATGCAAAATGCATTTATTTGCCGTTAAGGTACCTGGAAAATATGCATAGCTCTGTTATTTTTTGGACAATATTAATTATTTATATGCCGTTTTGTTAGCAGTGAATGATGCTAATGGACAAACATCTAAAAACAAGTTCCATGCTATACGAAAAAACATTTAAAAAAATTTTCAAAGTTTAAGTAACGTTCAAAATGGCGGGAATTCAAATGCCGTTAAGGTACCTGGAAAATAGGCATAGCTCTGTTATTCTTTTGGACAATATACATTATTTATACGCGTTTTTGTTTGCAATGAATGATTAAAAGGACAAACATCTAAAAACAGTACCATGTATACGAAAAAAATTTTTAAAAATTTTCAAAGTTTTTCAAAATTTACCAAACGTTCAAAATGGCGGGCATTTATTTGCCGTTAAGGTACCTGGAAAATAGGCATAGCTCTGTTATTTTTGGACAATTTACATTATTTATATGCCGTTTTGTTTGCAATGAATGATGCTAAAGGACAAACATCTAAAAACAATACCATGCTATACGAAAAACATTTAAAAAATTTTTTCAAAGTTTTAACGTTCAAAACGTTCAAAATGGCTGGCAATGCAATTTGCCGTTAAGGTACCTGGAAAATATGCATAGCTCTGTTATTTTTTTGGACAAATATACATTATTTTATATGCCAAATTTTTTAGCAATGAATGATGCTAATGGACAAACATCTAAAAACAGTTCCATGCTATACGAAAAAACATTTTAAAAAATTTTCAAAGTTTAAGTAACGTTCAAAATGGCGGGAATTCAAAATGCCGTTAAGGTACCTGGAAAATAGGCATAGCTCTGTTATTCTTTGGACAATATACATTATTTATACGCCAAATTGTTTGGCAACCCCCAGTATTTGTATAGCGAAAGTTTGCTCTTACAATTCCCAACCAGTTCTAAAACGCATATTTAAGGTTGGATGTGTTGGTTTGCTCTTACAATTCTTACAACCAGTTATATATTGCTTAACAAACCCCCAGTTGTTGTTAGCAAAAGTTTGCTCTTACAGTTTTCAAAGTTTAAGTAAAGTTCAAAATGGCGGGAATTCAAAGGCCGTTAAGGTACCTGGAAAATAGGCATAGCTCTCTTATTTTTTGCACAATATTAATTATTTATACGCCAAATTGTTTGCAATGAATGATGCTAAAGGACAAACATTTAAAAAACAATACCATGTTATATGAAAAAAATATTTAAAAAATTTTTCAAAGTTGAAGTAACGTTCAAAATGGTGGGAAATGCAAGCTGATGTAATGCATTTATTTGCCGTTAAGGTACCTGGAAAATATGCATAGCTCTGTTATTTTTTGGACAATATTACATTATTTATTTATATGCCGTTTTGTTAGCAGTGAATGATGCTAATGGACAAACATCTAAAAACAGTTCCATGCTATACGAAAAAAACATTTTAAAAAATTTTCAAAGTTTAAGTAACGTTCAAAATGGCGGGAATTCAAAGGCCGTTAAGGTACCTGGAAAATAGGCATAGCTCTGTTATTCTTTGGACAATATACATTATTTATACGCCAAATTGTTTGCAATGAATGATGCTAAAGGACAAACATCTAAAAACAATACCATGCTATACGAAAAAACATTTTAAAAAATTTTCAAAGTTGACGTAACGTTCAAAATGGCGGGAATTCAAAGGCCGTTAAGGTACCTGGAAAATAGGCATAGCTCTGTTATTCTTTGGACAATATACATTATTTATACGCCAAATTGAAAATGATGCTAATGGACAAACATATTCTTAAAAACAATACCATATACGAAAAAATTTTTAACATTTGAATTCAAAATGGACAAATATGCCGTTAAGGTACCTGGAAAAAAAGGCAAATAGCTCTGTTATTTTTGGACAATATACATTATTTATACGTAAATTGTTTTTCAAAATGATGCTAAAGGACAAACATCTAAAAAAACAATACCATGCTATAAAAAAAAAACATTTTAAAAAATTTTCAAAGTTTACGTAACGTTCAAAAAAATGGCGGGAATTCAATTTGCCGTTAAGGTACCTGGAAAATAGGCATAGCTCTGTTATTTTTTGGACAATATTAATTATTTATATGCCGTTTTGTTAGCAATGAATGATGCTAATGGACAAACATCTAAAAATAGTTCCATGCCATACGAAAAAACATTTTAAAAAAATTTTCAAAGTTTAAGTAACGTTCAAAATGGCGGGAATTCAAATGCCGTTAAGGTACCTGGAAAATAGGCATAGCTCTGTTATTCTTTGGACAATATACATTATTTTTTACGCCAAATTGTTTGGCAACCCCCAGTATTTGTATAGCGAAAGTTTGCTCTTACAATTCCCAACCAGTTCTGGCCACGCATATTTAAGGTTGGATGTGTTGGTTTGCTCTTACAATTTTTACAACCAGTTATATATTGCTCACACATAACAAAACCCCAGTTGTTGTTGTTGTATAGCGAAAGTTTGCTCTTACAGTTTTCAAAGTTTAAGTAAAAGTTCAAAATGGCGGGAATTCAAAGGCCGTTAAGGTACCTGGAAAATAGGCATAGCTCTGTTAGTCTTTGGACAATATACATTATTTATACGCCAAATTGTTTGCAATGAATGATGCTAAAAGACAAACATTTAAAAACAATACCATGTTATATGAAAAAATATTTTAAACATTTTTCAAAGTTGAAGTAACGTTCAAAATGGTGGGAAATGCAAGCTGATCAATGCATTTATTTGCCGTTAAGGTACCTGGAAAATATGCATAGCTCTGTTATTTTTTGCACAATATTAATTATTTATATGCCGTTTTAATAGCAGTGAATGATGCTAATGGACAAACATCTAAAAATAGTTCCATGCCATACGAAAAAAACATTTTAAAAAAATTTTCAAAGTTTAAGTAACGTTCAAAATGGCGGGAATTCAAAGGCCGTTAAGGTACCTGGAAAATAGGCATAGCTCTGTTATTCTTTTGGACAATATACATTATTTATACGCCAAATTGTTTGCAATGAATGATGCTAAAGGACAAACATCTAAAAACAATACCATGCTATACGAAAAAACATTTAAAAAAAATTTTCAAAGTTGACGTAACGTTCAAAATGGTGGTAAATTCAAGCTGCCGCAATGCATTTATTTGCCGTTAAGGTACCTGGAAAATATGCATAGCTCTGTTATTTTTTGGACAATATACATTATTTATACGCCAAATTGTTTTTGCAATGAATGATGCTAAAGGACAAACATCTAAAAACAATACCATGCTATACGAAAAAACATTTTAAAATTTTTCAAAGTTGACGTAACGTTCAAAAAATCAAAAATGCAAGCTGATGAATTCAATTTGCCGTTAAGGTACCTGGAAAATATGCATAGCTCTGTTATTTTTTGGACAATATTAATTATTTATATGCCGTTTTAATAGCAGTGAATGATGCTAATGGACAAACATAAAAAAAACAGTTCCATGCTATACGAAAAAACATTTTAAAAAATTTTCAAAGTTTAAGTAACGTTCAAAATGGCGGGAATTCAAATGCCGTTAAGGTACCTGGAAAATAGGCATAGCTCTGTTATTCTTTTGGACAATATACATTATTTTTTACGCCAAATTGTTTGGCAAATTGTATTTGTATAGCGAAAGTTTGCTCTTACAATTCCCAACCAGTTCTGGCCACGCATATTTAAGGTTGGATGTGTTGGTTTGCTCTTACAATTCTTACAACCAGTTATATATTGCTCACACATAACAGGCAACCCCAGTTGTTGTAATAGCGAAAGTTTGCTCTTACAGTTTTCAAAGTTTAAGTAAAGTTCAAAATGGCGGGAATTCAAAGGCCGTTAAGGTACCTGGAAAATAGGCATAGCTCTGTTATTTTTTTGGACAATATACATTATTTATACGCCAAATTGTTTGCAATGAATGATGCTAAAGGACAAACATCTAAAAACAATACCATGCTATACGAAAAAACATTTTAAAAAATTTTCAAAGTTGAAGTAACGTTCAAAATGGTGGGAAATGCAAGCTGATGTAATGCATTTATTTGCCGTTAAGGTACCTGGAAAATATGCATAGCTCTGTTATTTTTTGGACAATATTAATTATTTATATGCCGTTTTGTTTTAGCAGTGAATGATGCTAATGGACAAACATCTAAAAACAGTTCCATGCTATACGAAAAAACATTTAAAAAAATTTTCAAAGTTTAAGTAACGTTCAAAATGGCGGGAATTCAAATGCCGTTAAGGTACCTGGAAAATAGGCATAGCTCTGTTATTTTTTTTGGACAATATACATTATTTTTTACGCCAAATTGTTTGGCAACCCCCAGTATTTGTATAGCGAAAGTTTGCTCTTACAATTCCCAACCAGTTCTGCCACGCATATTTAAGGTTGGATGTGTTGGTTTGCTCTTACAATTCTTACAACCAGTTATATATTGCTCACACATAACAGGAAAACCCCAGTTGTTGTTTTAAAAAGTTTAAAAGTTTTTACAGTTTTCAAAGTTTAAGTAAACGTTCAAAATGGCGGGAATTCAAATGCCGTTAAGGTACCTGGAAAATAGGCATAGCTCTGTTATTATTTTTGGACAATATACATTATTTATACGCCAAATTGTTTGCAATGAATGATGCTAAAAGGACAAACATTAAAAAAAAACAATACCATGTTATATGAAAAATATTTTAAACATTTTTCAAAGTTGAAGTAACGTTCAAAATGGTGGGAAATGCAAGCTGATGTAATGCATTTATTTGCCGTTAAGGTACCTGGAAAATATGCATAGCTCTGTTATTTTTTGGACAATATTAATTATTTATATGCCGTTTTAATAGCAGTGAATGATGCTAATGGACAAACATCTAAAAAATAGTTCCATGCCATACGAAAAAACATTTTAAAAAATTTTCAAAGTTTAAGTAACGTTCAAAATGGCGGGAATTCAAAGGCCGTTAAGGTACCTGGAAAAATAGGCATAGCTCTGTTATTTTTTTGGACAATATACATTATTTATACGCCAAATTGTTTGCAATGAATGATGCTAAAGGACAAACATCTAAAAAAACAATACCATGCTATATTTTAAAAAACAAATTTTAAAAAATTTTCAAAGTTTAAGTAACGTTCAAAATGGCGGGAATTCATTTGCCGTTAAGGTACCTGGAAAATAGGCATAGCTCTGTTATTTTTTGGACAATATACATTATTTATACGCCAAATTTGTTTGCAATGAATGATGCTAAAGGACAAACATCTAAAAACAATACCATGCTATACGAAAAAAAACATTTTAAAAAATTTTCAAAGTTGAAGTAACGTTCAAAATGGTTCAAAATGGCAAGCTGAATTGCATTTATTTGCCGTTAAGGTACCTGGAAAATAGGCATAGCTCTGTTATTTTTGGACAATATACATTATTTATATGCCGTTTTGTTAGCAATGAATGATGCTAATGGACAAACATCTAAAAACAATAGTTCCATGCTATACGAAAAAACATTTTAAAAAAATTTTCAAAAAGTTTAAGTAACGTTCAAAATGGCGGGAATTCAAAGGCCGTTAAGGTACCTGGAAAATAGGCATAGCTCTGTTATTTTTTGGACAATATACATTATTTATACGCCAAATTGTTTGCAATGAATGATGCTAAAGGACAAACACATAAAAAACAATACCATGCTATACGAAAAAACATTTTTAAAAAATTTTTCAAAGTTGACGTAACGTTCAAAATGGCAAAATGCAAGCTGATGAATGCATTTATTTGCCGTTAAGGTACCTGGAAAATATGCATAGCTCTGTTATTTTTTTGGACAATATACATTATTTATATGCCGTTTTGATAGCAGTGAATGATGCTAATGGACAAACATCTAAAAACAATACCATGCTATACGAAAAAACATTTTAAAAAAATTTTCAAAGTTGACGTAACGTTCAAAATGGTGGAAAAGGCACAAACATCTAAAAACAATACCATGCTATGGACAAAAAAAACATTTTTAAAAATTTTTCAAAGTTGGTAACGTTCAAAATGGTGGTAAATGCAAGCTGATGCAATGCATTTATTTGCCGTTAAGGTACCTGGAAAATATGCATAGCTCTGTTATTTTTTGTACAATATTAATTATTTATATGCCGTTTTAATAGCAGTGAATGATGCTAATGGACAAACATCTAAAAATAGTTCCATGCCATACGAAAAAACATTTTAAAAAATTTTCAAAGTTTAAGTAACGTTCAAAATGGCGGGAATTCAAATGCCGTTAAGGTACCTGGAAAATAGGCATAGCTCTGTTATTCTTTGGACAATATACATTATTTTTTTACGCCAAATTGTTTGGCAACCCCCAGTATTTTATAGCGAAAGTTTGCTCTTACAATTCCCAACCAGTTCTGGCCACGCATATTTAAGGTTGGATGTGTTGGTTTGCTCTTAAAATTCTTACAACCAGTTATATATATGCTCTCACACATAACAGGCAACCCCCAGTTGTTGTATAGCGAAAGTTTGCTCTTACAGTTTTCAAAGTTTAAGTAAAGTTCAAAATGGCGGGAATTCAAAGGCCGTTAAGGTACCTGGAAAATAGGCATAGCTCTGTTATTCTTTTGGACAATATACATTATTTATACGCCAAATTGTTTGCAATGAATGATGCTAAAAGACAAACATTTAAAAACAATACCATGTTATATGAAAAAACATTTTAAAAAATTTTCAAAGTTGAAGTAACGTTCAAAATGGTGGGAAATGCAAGCTGAATTTTATTTGCCGTTAAGGTACCTGGAAAATATGCATAGCTCTGTTATTTTTTGGACAATATTAATTATTTATATGCCGTTTTGTTTAGCAGTGAATGATGCTAAATGGACAAACATCTAAAAAATAGTTCCATGCTATACGAAAAAAAACATTTTAAAAAAATTTTCAAAGTTTAAGTAACGTTCAAAATGGCGGGAATTCAATTTGCCGTTAAGGTACCTGGAAAATAGGCATAGCTCTGTTATTTTTTTGGACAATATACATTATTTATACGCCAAATTTTTTTGCAATGAATGATGCTAAAGGACAAACATCTAAAAACAATACCATGCTATACGAAAAAACATTTTAAAAAATTTTCAAAGTTGACGTAACGTTCAAAATGGCGGGAATTCAAATGCCGTTAAGGTACCTGGAAAATAGGCATAGCTCTGTTTTTCAATATACATTATTTATACGCCAAATTGTTTGCAATGAATGATGCTAAAGGACAAACATCTAAAAAAACAATACCATGTTATACGAAAAAACATTTTTAAAAATTTTTCAAAGTTGACGTAACGTTCAAAATGGTGGTAAATGCAAATGCAATGCATTTATTTGCCGTTAAGGTACCTGGAAAAAATATGCATAGCTCTGTTATTTTTTTTTGGACAATATTAATTATTTATATGCCGTTTTTTTAGCAGTGAATGATGCTAAATGGACAAACATCTAAAAACAAGTTCCATGCTATACGAAAAAACATTTTTTAAAAATTTTCAAAGTTTAAGTAACGTTCAAAATGGCGGGAATTCAAATGCCGTTAAGGTACCTGGAAAATAGGCATAGCTCTGTTATTCTTTTGGACAATATACATTATTTTTTTACGCCAAATTGTTTGGCAACCCCCAGTATTTGTATAGCGAAAGTTTGCGAAAGTTTCTTACAATTCCCAACCCATCTGGCCACGCATATTTAAGGTTGGATGTGTTGGTTTGCTCTTACAATTCTTACAACCAGTTATATATTGCTCACACATAACAGGCAACCCCCAGTTGTTGTATAGCGAAAGTTTGCTCTTACAGTTTTCAAAGTTTAAGTAAAGTTCAAAATGGCGGGAATTCAAAGGCCGTTAAGGTACCTGGAAAATAGGCATAGCTCTGTTATTCTTTGGACAATATACATTATTTATACGCCAAATTGTTTGCAATGAATGATGCTAAAAGACAAACATTTAAAAACAATACCATGTTATATGAAAAAATATTTTAAACATTTTTCAAAGTTGAAGTAACGTTCAAAATGGTGGGAAATGCAAGCTGATGTAATGCATTTATTTGCCGTTAAGGTACCTGGAAAATATGCATAGCTCTGTTATTTTTTGGAAAATATTAATTATTTATATGCCGTTTTAATAGCAGTGAATGATGCTAATGGACAAACATCTAAAAATAGTTCCATGCCATACGAAAAAAACATTTTAAAAAAATTTTCAAAGTTTAAGTAACGTTCAAAATGGCGGGAATTCAAAGGCCGTTAAGGTACCTGGAAAATAGGCATAGCTCTGTTATTCTTTGGACAATATACATTATTTATACGCCAAATTGTTTTGCAATGAATGATGCTAAAGGACAAACATCTAAAAAACAATACCATGCTATACGAAAAAAACATTTTAAAAAATTTTCAAAGTTGACGTAACGTTCAAAATGGTGGGAATTCTGATGCAATGCATTTATTTGCCGTTAAGGTACCTGGAAAATATGCATAGCTCTGTTATTTTTTGGACAATATTAATTATTTATATGCCGTTTTGATAGCAGTGAATGATGCTAATGGACAAACATCTAAAAACAATACCATGCTATTTTTTTAAAAAAATTTTCAAAGTTGACGTAACGTTCAAAATGATGCTAAAAGGACAAACATCTAAAAACAATACCATGCTATACAAAAAAAAACATTTTAAAAAATTTTCAAAGTTGACGTAACGTTCAAAATGGTGGTAAATGCAAGCTGATGCAATGCATTTATTTGCCGTTAAGGTACCTGGAAAATATGCATAGCTCTGTTTTTTTTTGACAATATTAATTATTTATATGCCGTTTTAATAGCAGTGAATGATGCTAATGGACAAACATCTAAAAATAGTTCCATGCCATACGAAAAAAAAACATTTTAAAAAATTTTCAAAGTTTAAGTAACGTTCAAAATGGCGGGAATTCAAATGCCGTTAAGGTACCTGGAAAATAGGCATAGCTCTGTTATTCTTTGGACAATATACATTATTTTTACGCCAAATTGTTTGGCAAATGAATTTGATGCTAAAGGACAAACAACAAAAAAAACCAGTTCTGGCCACGAATATTACCATTTAAAATTTTTTTTTAAAAAATTTTTTCAAAGTTTACGTAACGTTCAAAATGGCGGGAATTCAAAGGCCGTTAAGTACCTGGAAAATAGGCATAGCTCTGTTATTTTTGGACAATATACATTATTTATACGCCAAATTGTTTGCAATGAATGATGCTAAAGGACAAACATCTAAAAAAACAATACCATGCTATACGAAAAAAACATTTTAAAAAATTTTCAAAGTTTAAGTAACGTTCAAAATGGCGGGAATTCAAATGCCGTTAAGGTACCTGTTAAGGTAAAAATAGGCATAGCTCTGTTATTTTTTGGACAAATATACATTATTTATACGCCAAATTGTTTGCAATGAATGATGCTAATGGACAAACATCTAAAAAAATACCATGCTATACGAAAAAAACATTTTAAAAAAATTTTCAAAGTTTAAGTAACGTTCAAAATGGCGGGAATTCAAATGCCGTTAAGGTACCTGGAAAATAGGCATAGCTCTGTTATTTATTTTTTGGACAATATACATTTTTTTACGCCAAATTGTTTGGCAACCCCAGTATTTGTATAGCGAAAGTTTGCTCTTACAATTCCCAACCAGTTCTGGCCACGCATATTTAAGGTTGGATGTGTTGGTTTTTGCTCTTACAATTTTTACAACCAGTTATATATTGCTCACACATAACAGGCAAACATCCCCAGTTGTTGTATACGAAAAAAAGTTTTTAAAGTTTTCAAAGTTTAAGTAAAGTTCAAAATGGCGGGAATTCAAAGGCCGTTAAGGTACCTGGAAAATAGGCATAGCTCTGTTATTCTTTTGGACAATATACATTATTTATACGCCAAATTGTTTGCAATGAATGATGCTAAAAGACAAACATTTAAAAACAATACCATGTTATATGAAAAAAATATTTTAAAAATTTTTTTCAAAGTTGAAGTAACGTTCAAAATGGTGGGAAATGCAAGCTGATGTAATGCATTTATTTGCCGTTAAGGTACCTGGAAAATATGCATAGCTCTGTTATTTTTTGAAAATATTAATTATTTATATGCCGTTTTAATAGCAGTGAATGATGCTAATGGACAAACATCTAAAAATAGTTCCATGCCATACGAAAAAACATTTTTAAAAAAATTTTCAAAGTTTAAGTAACGTTCAAAATGGCGGGAATTCAAAGGCCGTTAAGGTACCTGGAAAATAGGCATAGCTCTGTTATTCTTTTTGGACAATATACATTATTTATACGCCAAATTGTTTGCAATGAATGATGCTAAAGGACAAACATCTAAAAACAATACCATGCTATACGAAAAAAAGTTTAAAAAAAAAAATTTTCAAAGTTGACGTAACGTTCAAAATGGTGGTAAATTCAAATTTGCCGTTAAGGTACCTGGAAAATAGGCATAGCTCTGTTATTTTTTGGACAATATACATTATTTATACGCCGTTTTTTTGCAATGAATGATGCTAAAGGACAAACATCTAAAAACAATACCATGCTATACGAAAAAACATTTTTAAAAATTTTTCAAAGTTTGAAGTAAACGTTCAAAATGGCAAGCTCAAATGCATTTATTTGCCGTTAAGGTACCTGGAAAATATGCATAGCTCTGTTATTTTTTGGACAATATAATTATTTATATGCCGTTTTAATAGCAGTGAATGATGCTAATGGACAAACATCTAAAAACAGTTCCATGCTATAGCGAAAAAAAATTTTCAAAGTTTCAAAGTTTAAGTAACGTTCAAAATGGCGGGAATTCAAATTTGCCGTTAAGGTACCTGGAAAATAGGCATAGCTCTGTTATTTTTTGGACAATATACATTATTTATACGCCAAATTGTTTGCAATGAATGATGCTAAAGGACAAACATCTAAAAACAATACCATGCTATACGAAAAAACATTTTTAAAAATTTTCAAAGTTTAAGTAACGTTCAAAATGGCGGGAATGATCAAATTTGCCGTTAAGGTACCTGGAAAATAGGCATAGCTCTGTTATTTTTGGACAATATAATATTTATATGCCGTTTTGATGCAAAATGATTTGGACAAACATCTAAAAACAATACCATGCTATACGAAAAAACATTTTAAAAAAATTTTCAAAACGTAACGTTCAAAATGATGCTAAAGGACAAACATCTAAAAACAATACCATGCTATAAAAAAAACATTTAAAAAATTTTTTCAAAGTTGACGTAACGTTCAAAATGGTGGTAAATGCAAGCTGATGCAATGCATTTATTTGCCGTTAAGGTACCTGGAAAATATGCATAGCTCTGTTATTTTTTGCACAATATTAATTATTTATATGCCGTTTTAATAGCAGTGAATGATGCTAATGGACAAACATCTAAAAATAGTTCCATGCCATACGAAAAAAACATTTTAAAAAAATTTTCAAAGTTTAAGTAACGTTCAAAATGGCGGGAATTCAAATGCCGTTAAGGTACCTGGAAAATAGGCATAGCTCTGTTATTCTTTTGGACAATATACATTATTTTTTTTACGCCAAATTGTTTGGCAACCCCCAGTATTTGTATAGCGAAAGTTTGCTCTTACAATTCCCAACCAGTTCTGGCCACGCATATTTAAGGTTGGATGTGTTGTTTTTGCTCTTACAATTTTACAACCAGTTATATATTGCTCACACATAACAGGCAACCCCCAGTTGTTGTAAGCGAAAGGCACGTTCAAAATGGCGGGAATTCAAAGGCCCCTGGAAAATAGGCATAGCTCTGTTATTTTTTGACAATATACATTATTTATACGCAAAAGTTTGCAATGAATGATGCTAAAGGACAAAAACATCTACCATGCTATAAAAAAAACATTTTAAAAAATTTTCAAAGTTTAAGTAACGTTCAAAATGGCGGGAATTCAAATTTATTTGCCGTTAAGGTACCTGGAAAATAGGCATAGCTCTGTTATTTTTTGGACAATATACATTATTTATACGCCGTTTTTTTGCAATGAATGATGCTAATGGACAAACATCTAAAAACAGTACCATGCTATACGAAAAAACATTTAAAAAAATTTTCAAAGTTTAAGTAACGTTCAAAATGGCGGGAATTCAAATGCCGTTAAGGTACCTGGAAAATAGGCATAGCTCTGTTATTTTTGGACAATATACATTATTTTTACGCCAAATTGTTTGGCAAATGAATGATGCACAACAATTCCCAACCAGTTCTGGACGCATAAAGGTTGGATCTAAAAACAATTCTTACAACCAGTTATATATGCCATACAGAAAAAAGTTTTTATAAAAATTTTCAAAGTTTTCAAAAGTAACGTTCAAAATGGCGGGAATTCAAATGCCGTTAAGGTACCTGGAAAATAGGCATAGCTCTGTTATTTTTTTGGACAATATACATTATTTATACGCCAAATTGTTTGCAATGAATGATGTTAAATGGAAACAACAAAAACAAACATCTAAAAACAATACCATGTTATGAAAAAAAATTTAAAAAATTTTTCAAAGTTTTTAACGTTTCAAAATGGTGGTAAAAATTCAAAATGATGGGAATGCATTTATTTGCCGTTAAGGTACCTGGAAAATATGCATAGCTCTGTTATTTTTTTGGACAATATTAATTATTTATATGCCGTTTTTTAGCAGTGAATGATGCTAATGGACAAACATCTAAAAAACAGTTCCATGCTATACGAAAAAACATTTTAAAAAAATTTTCAAAGTTTAAGTAACGTTCAAAATGGCGGGAATTCAAATGCCGTTAAGGTACCTGGAAAATAGGCATAGCTCTGTTATTTTTGGACAATATACATTATTTATACGCCAAATTGTTTTGCAATGAATTGCTAAAGGACAAAACATCTAAAAACAATACCATTTATACGAAAGTTTTTTTAAAAAATTTTTCAAAGTTGAAGTAACGTTCAAATGGGCCAAATATGATGCAATGCATTTATTTGCCGTTAAGGTACCTGGAAAATATGCATAGCTCTGTTATTTTTTGGACAATATTAATTATTTATATGCCGTTTTGATAGCAGTGAATGATGCTAATGGACAAACATCTAAAAAAAGTACCATGCTATACGAAAAAACATTTTAAAAAAATTTTCAAAGTTTAAGTAACGTTCAAAATGGCGGGAATTCAAAGGCCGTTAAGGTACCTGGAAAATAGGCATAGCTCTGTTATTTTGGACAATATACATTATTTATACGCCAAATTGTTTTGCAATGAATGATGCTAAAGGACAAACATCTAAAAAACAATACCATGCTATACGAAAAAACATTTTAAAAAATTTTTCAAAGTTGAAGTAACGTTCAAAATGGTGGTAAATGCAAGCTGATGCAATGCATTTATTTGCCGTTAAGGTACCTGGAAAATATGCATAGCTCTGTTATATTTTTGGACAATATTAATTATTTATATGCCGTTTTAATAGCAGTGAATGATGCTAATGGACAAACATCTAAAAATAGTTCCATGCTATACGAAAAAACATTTTAAAAAATTTTCAAAGTTTAAGTAACGTTCAAAATGGCGGGAATTCAAAGGCCGTTAAGGTACCTGGAAAATAGGCATAGCTCTGTTATTCTTTTGGACAATATACATTATTTATACGCCAAATTGTTTGCAATGAATGATGCTAAAGGACAAACATCTAAAAACAATACCATGCTATACGAAAAAACATTTTAAAAATTTTTCAAAGTTGAAGTAACGTTCAAAATTCCCAACCAGTTCAAATGCCAAGCTGATTTAAGGCATACATGGAAAATTTGCCGTTAAGGTACCTGAAAAAATATGCATAGCTCTGTTATTTTTTTTTGGACAATATTAATTATTTATATGCCGTTTTAATAGCAGTGAATGATGCTAATGGACAAACATCTAAAAAAATAGTTCCATGCCATACGAAAAAACATTTAAAAAAAAAAAAATTTTCAAAGTTTAAGTAACGTTCAAAATGGCGGGAATTCAAATGCCGTTAAGGTACCTGGAAAATAGGCATAGCTCTGTTATTTTTTGGACAATATACATTATTTATACGCCAAATTATTTGCAATGAATGATGCTAAAGGACAAACATCTAAAAAACAATACCATGTTATATAAAAAAACATTTTAAAAAAATTTTCAAAGTTTAACGTAACGTTCAAAATGGTGGAAATGCAAGCTGATGCAATGCATTTATTTGCCGTTAAGGTACCTGGAAAATATGCATAGCTCTGTTATTTTTTTGGACAATATTAATTATTTATATGCCGTTTTAATAGCAGTGAATGATGCTAATGGACAAACATCTAAAAACAGTTCCATGCTATACGAAAAAACATTTTTAAAAAAAATTTTCAAAGTTTAAGTAACGTTCAAAATGGCGGGAATTCAAATGCCGTTAAGGTACCTGGAAAATAGGCATAGCTCTGTTATTTTTTGGACAATATACATTATTTATACGCCAAATTGTTTTGCAATGAATGATGCTAAAGGACAAACATCTAAAAAAAAACAATACCATGCTATACGAAAAAACATTTTAAAAAAATTTTCAAAGTTTAACGTTCAAAATAAGTAACGTTCAAAATGGCGGGAATTCAAAGGCCGTTAAGGTACCTGGAAAAATAGGCAATAGCTCTGTTATTTTTTGGACAATATACATTATTTATACGCCAAATTGTTTGCAATGAATGATGCTAAAAGGACAAACATTTAAAAACAATACCATGTTATATGAAAAAACATTTTAAAAATTTTTCAAAGTTGAAGTAACGTTCAAAATGGTGGGAAATGCAATTGATGTAATGCATTTATTTGCCGTTAAGGTACCTGGAAAATATGCATAGCTCTGTTATTTTTTGGACAATATTAATTATTTATATGCCGTTTTAATAGCAGTGAATGATGCTAATGGACAAACATAAAAAAAATAGTTCCATGCCATACGAAAAAACATTTTAAAAAATTTTCAAAGTTTAAGTAACGTTCAAAATGGCGGGAATTCAAAGGCCGTTAAGGTACCTGGAAAATAGGCATAGCTCTGTTATTCTTTTGGACAATATACATTATTTATACGCCAAATTGTTTGCAATGAATGATGCTAAAGGACAAACATCTAAAAACAATACCATGCTATACGAAAAAACATTTTTAAAAATTTTCAAAGTTGACGTAACGTTCAAAATGGTGGTAAATGCAAGCTGATGCAATGCATTTATTTGCCGTTAAGGTACCTGGAAAATATGCATAGCTCTGTTATTTTTTGGAAAATATTAATTATTTATATGCCGTTTTGATAGCAGTTGAATGATGCTAATGGACAAACATCTAAAACAATACCATGCTATACGAAAAAAACATTTTAAAAATTTTTTTGACGTAACGTTCAAAATGATGCTAAAGGACAAACATCTAAAAACAATACCATGCTATACCATGCTAAAAAAAACATTTTAAAAAATTTTTCAAAGTTGACGTAACGTTCAAAAAAATGCAAGCTGATGCAATGCATTTATTTGCCGTTAAGGTACCTGGAAAATATGCATAGCTCTGTTATTTTTTGCACAATATTAATTATTTATATGCCAAATTAGCAGTGAATGATGCTAATGGACAAACATCTAAAAATAGT
Organism: Drosophila bifasciata; assembly: GCA_009664405.1. Lineage (NCBI taxonomy): Eukaryota > Metazoa > Arthropoda > Insecta > Diptera > Drosophilidae > Drosophila > Drosophila bifasciata. The sequence continues at coordinate 24,554,544 of CM019043.1, forward strand.
TCCATGCCATACGAAAAAACATTTTTAAAAAATTTTCAAAGTTTAAGTAACGTTCAAAATGGCGGGAATTCAAATGCCGTTAAGGTACCTGGAAAATAGGCATAGCTCTGTTATTCTTTGGACAATATACATTATTTTTTACGCCAAATTGTTTGGCAACCCCCAGTATTTGTATAGCGAAAGTTTGCTCTTACAATTCCCAACCAGTTCTGGCCACGCATATTTAAGGTTGGATGTGTTGGTTTGCTCTTACAATTCTTACAACCAGTTATATATTGCTCACACATAACAGGCAACCCCAGTTGTTGTATAGCGAAAGTTTGCTCTTACAGTTTTCAAAGTTTAAGTAAAGTTCAAAATGGCGGGAATTCAAAGGCCGTTAAGGTACCTGGAAAATAGGCATAGCTCTGTTATTCTTTGGACAATATACATTATTTATACGCCAAATTGTTTGCAATGAATGATGCTAAAAGACAAACATTTAAAAACAATACCATGTTATATGAAAAAATATTTTAAACATTTTTCAAAGTTGAAGTAACGTTCAAAATGGTGGGAAATGCAAGCTGATGTAATGCATTTATTTGCCGTTAAGGTACCTGGAAAATATGCATAGCTCTGTTATTTTTTTGCACAATATTAATTATTTATATGCCGTTTTTAATAGCAGTGAATGATGCTAATGGACAAACATCTAAAAAAAATAGTTCCATGCCATACGAAAAAAACATTTTAAAAAATTTTCAAAGTTTAAGTAACGTTCAAAATGGCGGGAATTCAAAGGCCGTTAAGGTACCTGGAAAATAGGCATAGCTCTGTTATTCTTTGGACAATATACATTATTTATACGCCAAATTGTTTGCAATGAATGATGCTAAAGGACAAACATCTAAAAACAATACCATGCTATACGAAAAAACATTTTAAAAATTTTTCAAAGTTGACGTAACGTTCAAAATGGTGGTAAATGCAAAGCTGATGCAATGCATTTATTTGCCGTTAAGGTACCTGGAAAATAGGCATAGCTCTGTTATTTTTTGGACAATATTAATTATTTATATGCCGTTTTAATAGCAGTGAATGATGCTAATGGACAAACATCTAAAAACAATACCATGCTATACGAAAAAACATTTTAAAAAATTTTCAAAGTTTAAGTAACGTTCAAAATGGCGGGAATTCAAAATGCCGTTAAGGTACCTGGAAAATAGGCATAGCTCTGTTATTCTTTTGGACAATATACATTATTTATACGCCAAATTGTTTTGCAATGAATGATGCTAAAGGACAATCTAAAAAAAAACAATACCATGCTATACGAAAAACATTTAAAAAAATTTTTCAAAGTTTAATAACGTTCAAAATTATTTGCCGTTAAGGTACCTGGAAGTTTTATTTATTTTTTTGACAATATTAATTATTTATATGCCCAAACATTAAATGATGCTAATGGACAAACAAAAAAACAGTACCATGTATACGAAAAAATTTTTTAAAAAAATTTTTCAAAGTTTAAGTAACGTTCAAAATGGCGGGAATTCAAATGCCGTTAAGGTACCTGGAAAATAGGCAAAATAGGCATCTCTGTTATTCTTTTGGACAATATACATTATTATTTATACGCCAAATTGTTTTGCAATGAATGATGCTAAAGGACAAACATTAAAAACAATACCATGTTATACGAAAAACATTTTAAAAATTTTCAAAGTTGAAGTAACGTTCAAAATGGTGGTAAATGCAAGCTGATGCAATGCATATTTATTTGCCGTTAAGGTACCTGGAAAATATGCATAGCTCTGTTATTTTTTTGGACAATATTAATTATTTATATGCCGTTTTAATAGCAGTGAATGATGCTAATGGACAAACATCTAAAAATAGTTCCATGCCATATACGAAAAAACATTTTAAAAAAATTTTCAAAGTTTAAGTAACGTTCAAAATGGCGGGAATTCAAATGCCGTTAAGGTACCTGGAAAATAGGCATAGCTCTGTTATTCTTTTGGACAATATACATTATTTATACGCCAAATTGTTTGCAATGAATGATGCTAAAGGACAAACATCTAAAAACAATACCATTCTATACGAAAAAACATTTTAAAAAATTTTTTGAAGTAACGTTCAAAATGGTGGTAAATGCGTTCTGATTTAATGCATTCATTTGCCGTTAAGGTACCTGGAAAATATGCATAGCTCTGTTATTATTTTTGGACAATATTAATTATTTATATGCCGTTTTAATAGCAGTGAATGATCTAATGGACAAACATAAAAAAAATAGTACCATGCTATACATACGAAAAACATTTTAAAAAAATTTTCAAAGTTGAAGTAACGTTCAAACGTTCAAAATGGCGGGAATTCAAATGCCGTTAAGGTACCTGGAAAATAGGAATAGCTTTGTTATTTTTTTGACAATATACATTATTTATACGCCAAATTGTTTGCAATGAATGATGCTAAAGGACAAACATCTAAAAAAACCAAAGTTCCATGTATATAAAAAAAAACATTTTAAAAAATTTTCAAAAGTTTAAGTAACGTTCAAAAATGGCGGGAATTCAAAAGGCCGTTAAGGTACCTGGAAAATAGGCATAGCTCTGTTATTCTTTTGGACAATATACATTATTTATACGCCAAATTGTTTGCAATGAATGATGCTAAAGGACAAACATTTAAAAACAATACCATGTTATATGAAAAATATTTTAAAAATTTTTCAAAGTTGAAGTAACGTTCAAAATGGTGGGAAATGCAAGCTGATGTAATGCATTTATTTGCCGTTAAGGTACCTGGAAAATATGCATAGCTCTGTTATTTTTTGCACAATATTAATTATTTATATGCCGTTTTAATAGCAGTGAATGATGCTAATGGACAAACATCTAAAAAATAGTTCCATGCCATACGAAAAAAACATTTTAAAAAAATTTTCAAAGTTTAAGTAACGTTCAAAATGGCGGGAATTCAAAGGCCGTTAAGGTACCTGGAAAATAGGCATAGCTCTGTTATTCTTTGGACAATATACATTATTTATACGCCAAATTGTTTGCAATGAATGATGCTAAAGGACAAACATCTAAAAACAATACCATGCTATACGAAAAAATTTTTAAAAAATTTTCAAAGTTGACGTAACGTTCAAAAAAATGCAAGCTGATGCAATGCATTTATTTGCCGTTAAGGTACCTGGAAAATTCATGCATAGCTCTCTGTTATTTTTTGGACAATATTAATTATTTATATGCCGTTTTGATAGCAGTGAATGATGCTAATGGACAAACATCTAAAAACAATACCATGCTATACGAAAAAACATTTTAAAAAATTTTCAAAGTTGACGTAACGTTCAAAATGATGCTAAAGGACAAACATCTAAAAACAATACCATGCTATACAAAAAAACATTTTAAAAAAATTTTCAAAAGTTGACGTAACGTTCAAAATGGTGGTAAATGCAAGCTGATGCAATGCATTTATTTGCCGTTAAGGTACCTGGAAAATATGCATAGCTCTGTTATTTTTTGCACAATATTAATTATTTATATGCCGTTTTAATAGCAGTGAATGATGCTAATGGACAAACATCTAAAAATAGTTCCATGCCATACGAAAAAAACATTTTAAAAAAATTTTCAAAGTTTAAGTAACGTTCAAAATGGCGGGAATTCAAATGCCGTTAAGGTACCTGGAAAATAGGCATAGCTCTGTTATTCTTTTGGACAATATACATTATTTTTTTTTACGCCAAATTGTTTGGCAACCCCCAGTATTTGTATAGCGAAAGTTTGCTCTTACAATTCCCAACCAGTTCTGGCCACGCATATTTAAGGTTGGATGTGTTGGTTTGCTCTTACAATTCTTACAACCAGTTATATATTGCTCACACATAACAGGCAACCCCCAGTTGTTGTATAGCGAAAGTTTGCTCTTACAGTTTTCAAAGTTTAAGTAAAGTTCAAAATGGCGGGTAAAATTCAAAATGGAATTCAAAGGCCGTTAAGGTACCTGGAAAATAGGCATAGCTCTGTTAGTTTTTTGGACAATATACATTATTTATACGCCAAATTGTTTGCAATGAATGATGCTAAAGGACAAACATTTAAAAAACAATACCATGTTATATGAAAAAATATTTTTAAAAATTTTTCAAAGTTGAAGTAACGTTCAAAATGGTGGGAAATGCAAGCTGATGTAATGCATTTATTTGCCGTTAAAGGTACCTGGAAAATATGCATAGCTCTGTTATTTTTTGGACAATATTAATTATTTATATGCCGTTTTAATAGCAGTGAATGATGCTAATGGACAAACATCTAAAAAAATAGTTCCATGCTATACGAAAAAAAACATTTTAAAAAATTTTCAAAGTTTAAGTAACGTTCAAAATGGCGGGAATTCAAATGCCGTTAAGGTACCTGGAAAATAGGCATAGCTCTGTTATTCTTTGGACAATATACATTATTTATACGCCAAATTGTTTGCAATGAATGATGCTAAAGGACAAACATCTAAAAAAATACCATTTTATACGAAAAAACATTTTAAAAATTTTTTCAAAGTTGACGTAACGTTCAAAATTTTCTAAAAAAAAGTTTGAAGTAACGTTCATTAAAAAAATGGAAAAAACATTTTTAAAAAATGCAAATTTTGCGTTAAAATGGCAAATTTGCCGTTAAGGTACCTGGAAAATATGCATAGCTCTGTTATTTTTTGGACAATATTAATTATTTATATGCCGTTTTAATAGCAGTGAATGATGCTAATGGACAAACATCTAAAAAAACAGTTCCATGCCATACGAAAAAACATTTTAAAAAAAATTTTCAAAGTTTAAGTAACGTTCAAAATGGCGGGAATTCAAATGCCGTTAAGGTACCTGGAAAATAGGCATAGCTCTGTTATTCTTTGGACAATATACACATTTTTTTACGCCAAATTGTTTGGCAACCCCAGTATTTGTATAGCGAAAGTTTGCTCTTACAATTCCCAACCAGTTCTGGCCACAAATATTTAAGGTTGGATGTGTTGGTTTTGCTCTTACAATTCTTACAACCAGTTATATATTGCTCACACATAACAGGCAACCCCAGTTGTTGTATAGCGAAAGTTTGCTTACGAAAGTTTTTTTTAAAAAAAGTTTTCAAGTTTAAGTAACGTTCAAAATGGCGGGAATTCAAAGGCCGTTAAGGTACCTGGAAAATAGGCATAGCTCTGTTATTCTTTTGGACAATATACATTATTTATACGCCAAATTGTTTTGCAATGAATGATGCTAAAGGACAAACATCTAAAAACAATACCATGCTATACGAAAAAACATTTTTAAAAATTTTTCAAAGTTGAAGTAACGTTCAAAATGGTGGGAAATGCAAGCTGATGCAATGCATTTATTTGCCGTTAAGGTACCTGGAAAATATGCATAGCTCTGTTATTTTTTTGGACAATATTAATTATTTATATGCCGTTTTGTTTAGCAGTGAATGATGCTAATGGACAAACATCTAAAAACAGTTCCATGCCTATACGAAAAAAAACATTTTTAAAAATTTTTCAAAGTTTAAGTAACGTTCAAAATGGCGGGAATTCAAATGCCGTTAAGGTACCTGGAAAATAGGCATAGCTCTGTTATTTTTGGACAATATACATTATTTATACGCCAAATTGTTTGCAATGAATGATGCTAATGGACAAACATAAAAAACAATACCATGCTATACGAAAAAACATTTTAAAAAATTTTTCAAAGTTGACGTAACGTTCAAAATGGCGGGAATTCAAAGGCCGTTAAGGTACCTGGAAAATAGGCATAGCTCTGTTATTTTTTGGACAATATACATTATTTATACGCCAAATTGTTTGCAATGAATGATGCTAAAGGACAAACATCTAAAAAACAATACCATGCTATACGAAAAACATTTTAAAAAATTTTCAAAGTTGACGTAACGTTCAAAATGGTGGGGAATTCAAAATTTGCCGTTAAGGTACCTGGAAAATAGGCATAGCTCTGTTATTTTTGGACAATATACATTATTTATACGCCGTTTTTTTTTGCAATGAATGATGCTAAATGGACAAACATCTAAAAACAGTACCATGCTATACGAAAAAAAAAAACATTTTTAAAAAATTTTCAAAGTTTAAGTAACGTTCAAAATGGCGGGAATTCAAATGCCGTTAAGGTACCTGGAAAATAGGCATAGCTCTGTTATTCTTTTTGGACAATATACATTATTTTTTACGCCAAATTGTTTGGCAACCCCCAGTATTTGTATAGCGAAAGTTTCTAAAAACAATTCCCAACCAGTTCTGGCCACGCATATTTAAGGTTGGATGTGTTGGTTTTAAAAAAATTTTACAACCAGTTATATATTGCTCACACATAAGGCAACCCCCAGTTGTTGAATCAAAAGTTTGCATTTAAGTTTTCAAAGTTTCAAAGTTTAAGTAAACGTTCAAAATGGCGGGAATTCAAAAGGCCGTTAAGGTACCTGGAAAATAGGCATAGCTCTGTTATTCTTTGGACAATATACATTATTTATACGCCAAATTGTTTGCAATGAATGATGCTAAAGGACAAACATCTAAAAACAATACCATGCTATACGAAAAAACATTTTAAAAAAATTTTCAAAGTTGACGTAACGTTCAAAATGGTGGTAAATGCAAGCTGATGCAATGCATTTATTTGCCGTTAAGGTACCTGGAAAATATGCATAGCTCTGTTATTTTTTGGAAAATATTAATTATTTATATGCCGTTTTGATAGCAGTGAATGATGCTAATGGACAAACATCTAAAAACAATACCATGCTATACGAAAAAACATTTTAAAAAATTTTCAAAGTTGACGTAACGTTCAAAAATGATGCTAAAGGACAAACATCTAAAAACAATACCATGCTATATACAAAAACATTTTAAAAAATTTTCAAAGTTGACGTAACGTTCAAAATGGTGGTAAATGCAAGCTGATGCAATGCATTTATTTGCCGTTAAGGTACCTGGAAAATAATATAGCTCTGTTATTTTTTGCACAATATTAATTATTTATATGCCGTTTTAATAGCAGTGAATGATGCTAATGGACAAACATCTAAAAATAGTTCCATGCCATACGAAAAAACATTTTAAAAATTTTCAAAGTTTAAGTAACGTTCAAAATGGCGGGAATTCAAATGCCGTTAAGGTACCTGGAAAATAGGCATAGCTCTGTTATTCTTTGGACAATATACATTATTTTTTTACGCCAAATTGTTTGGCAACCCCCAGTATTTGTATAGCGAAAGTTTGCTCTTACAATTCCCAACCAGTTCTGGCCACGCATATTTAAGGTTGGATGTGTTGGTTTGCTCTTACAATTCTTACAACCAGTTATATATTGCTCACACATAACAGGCAAACCCCAGTTGTTGTATAGAAAAAAGTTTGCTCTTACAGTTTTCAAAGTTTAAGTAAAGTTCAAAATGGCGGGAATTCAAAGGCCGTTAAGGTACCTGGAAAATAGGCATAGCTCTGTTATTCTTTGGACAATATACATTATTTATACGCCAAATTGTTTGCAAATGAATGATGCTAAAAAGACAAACATAAAAAAAACAATACCATGTTATATGAAAAAATATTTTAAAAATTTTTCAAAGTTGAAGTAACGTTCAAAATGGTGGGAAATGCAAGCTGATGTAATGCATTTATTTGCCGTTAAGGTACCTGGAAAATATGCATAGCTCTGTTATTTTTTGCACAATATTAATTATTTATATGCCGTTTTAATAGCAGTGAATGATGCTAATGGACAAACATCTAAAAATAGTTCCATGCCATACGAAAAAACATTTAAAAAAATTTTCAAAGTTTAAGTAACGTTCAAAATGGCGGGAATTCAAAGGCCGTTAAGGTACCTGGAAAATAGGCATAGCTCTGTTATTTTTTGGACAATATACATTATTTATACGCCAAATTGTTTGCAATGAATGATGCTAAAGGACAAACATCTAAAAAAACAATACCATGCTATACGAAAAAACATTTTAAAAAAATTTTCAAAGTTGACGTAACGTTCAAAAATGGCGGTAAATTCAAATGCATTTATTTGCCGTTAAGGTACCTGGAAAAAATAGGCATAGCTCTGTTATTTTTTTGGACAATATACATTATTTTACGCCGTTTTTGCAATGAATGATGCTAAAGGACAAACATCTAAAAACAGTTACCATGCTATACGAAAAAACATTTTAAAAATTTTCAAAGTTTGAAGTAAAATTTATTTTTACCTGGAAAATAGGCATAGCTCTGTTGTTATTTTGGAAAAATATTAATTATTTATATGCCAAATTTTTAGCAATGAATGATGCTAATGGACAAACATCTAAAAAAACAATACCATGCTATACAAAAAAAACATTTTAAAAAATTTTCAAAAAGTTGACGTAACGTTCAAAATGGTGGTAAATGCAAGCTGATGCAATGCATTTATTTGCCGTTAAGGTACCTGGAAAATATAGGCATAGCTCTGTTATTTTTTGGACAATATTAATTATTTATATGCCGTTTTAATTTTGAATGATGCTAATGGACAAACATCTAAAAAAGTTCCATGCTATACAAAAAAACAAAAAAATTTTCAAAGTTTAAGTAACGTTCAAAATGGCGGGAATTTGCCGTTAAGGTACCTGGAAAATAGGCATAGCTCTGTTATTTATTTTTGGACAATATACATTATTTTTACGCCAAATTGTTTTGTATTTGTAAAAGAAAGTTTGCTAAAAAACAATTCCCAACCATTTATTTGCATATTTAAAGGACAAACCTGGAAAATATGCATAGCTCTGTTATTTTTTGCACAATATTAATTATTTATACAAAAATTTTTAATACAGTGAATGATGCTAATGGACAAACATCTAAAAATAGTTCCATTGTATACGAAAAAAAAACATTTTAAAAAATTTTCAAAGTTTAAGTAACGTTCAAAATGGCGGGAATTCAAAGGCCGTTAAGGTACCTGGAAAATAGGCATAGCTCTGTTATTTTTTGGACAATATACATTATTTATACGCCAAATTGTTTTGCAATGAATGATGCTAAAGGACAAACATCTAAAAACAATACCATATACGAAAAAAAAACATTTTAAAAAATTTTCAAAGTTGACGTAACGTTCAAAATGGTGGTAAATGCAAGCTGATGCAATGCATTTATTTGCCGTTAAGGTACCTGGAAAATATGCATAGCTCTGTTATTTTTTGGACAATATTAATTATTTATATGCCGTTTTGATAGCAGTGAATGATGCTAATGGACAAACATCTAAAAAACAATACCATGCTATACGTTTGACGTAACGTTCAAAATGATGCTAAAGGACAAACATCTAAAAACAATACCATGCTATACAAAAAACATTTTAAAAAATTTTCAAAGTTTGACGTAACGTTCAAAATGGTGGTAAGTAACGTTCAAAATGGCTGCAAGCTGATGCAATGCATTTATTTGCCGTTAAGGTACCTGGAAAATATGCATAGCTCTGTTATTTTTTTGGACAATATTAATTATTTATATGCCGTTTTAATAGCAGTGAATGATGCTAATGGACAAACATCTAAAAAAATAGTTCCATGCCATACGAAAAAACATTTTAAAAAATTTTCAAAGTTTAAGTAACGTTCAAAATGGCGGGAATTCAAATGCCGTTAAGGTACCTGGAAAATAGGCATAGCTCTGTTATTCTTTGGACAATATACATTATTTTTTTACGCCAAATTGTTTGGCAACCCCAGTATTTGTATAGCGAAAGTTTGCTCTTACAATTCCCAACCAGTTCTGGCCACGCATATTTAAGGTTGGATGTGTTGGTTTGCTCTTACAATTCTTACAACCAGTTATATATTGCTCACACATAACAGGCAACCCCAGTTGTTGTATAGCGAAAGTTTGCTCTTACAGTTTTCAAAGTTTAAGTAAAGTTCAAAATGGCGGGAATTCAAAGGCCGTTAAGGTACCTGGAAAATAGGCATAGCTCTGTTATTCTTTGGACAATATACATTATTTATACGCCAAATTGTTTGCAATGAATGATGCTAAAAGGACAAACATTTAAAAACAATACCATGTTTATGAAAAAATATTTTAAAAAAATTTTTCAAAGTTGACGTAACGTTCAAAATGGTGGGAAATGCAAGCTGATGTAATGCATTTATTTGCCGTTAAGGTACCTGGAAAATATGCATAGCTCTGTTATTTTTTTGCACAATATTAATTATTTATATGCCGTTTTAATAGCAGTGAATGATGCTAATGGACAAACATCTAAAAAATAGTTCCATGCTATACGAAAAAACATTTTAAAAAATTTTCAAAGTTTAAGTAACGTTCAAAATGGCGGGAATTCAAATGCCGTTAAGGTACCTGGAAAATAGGCATAGCTCTGTTATTCTTTGGACAATATACATTATTTTACGCCAAATTTTTGCAATAATGATGCTTTGGACAAACATCTAAAAACAATACCATGCTATACGAAAAATCTTTTTAAAAAATTTTCAAAGTTTAAGTAACGTTCAAAATGGCTGGGAATTCAATTTGCCGTTAAGGTACCTGGAAAATAGGCATAGCTCTGTTATTTTTGGACAATATACATTATTTATACGCCAAATTTTTGCAACCCCCAAATGCAATGAATGATGCTAAAGGACAAACATCTAAAAAAACAATACCATGCTATACGAAAAAACATTTTAAAAAAATTTTCAAAGTTTAAGTAACGTTCAAAATGGCGGGAATTCAAAGGCCGTTAAGGTACCTGGAAAATAGGCATAGCTCTGTTATTCTTTTTGGACAATATACATTATTTATACGCCAAATTGTTTTGCAATGAATGATGCTAAAAGGACAAACATCTAAAAACAATACCATGTTATATATAAAAAAATATTTTTAAAAATTTTTCAAAGTTGAAGTAACGTTCAAAATGGTGGGAAATGCAAGCTGATGTAATGCATTTATTTGCCGTTAAGGTACCTGGAAAATATGCATAGCTCTGTTATTTTTTGCAAAATATTAATTATTTATATGCCGTTTTAATAGCAGTGAATGATGCTAATGGACAAACATCTAAAAAAATAGTTCCATGCCATACGAAAAAAAAACATTTTAAAAAAATTTTCAAAGTTTAAGTAACGTTCAAAATGGCGGGAATTCAAATGCCGTTAAGGTACCTGGAAAATAGGCATAGCTCTGTTATTCTTTTGGACAATATACATTATTTATACGCCAAATTGTTTGCAATGAATGATGCTAAAGGACAAACATCTAAAAACAATACCATGCTATACGAAAAAACATTTTAAAAAATTTTCAAAGTTGACGTAACGTTCTAAATGGCGGAAATTCAAAGGCCGTTAAGCATTTACCTGGAAAATAGGCATAGCTCTGTTATTTTTTTGGACAATATACATTATTTATACGCCAAATTGTTTGCAATGAATGATGCTAAAGGACAAACATCTAAAAAACAATACCATGCTATACGAAAAAACATTTTAAAAAATTTTCAAAGTTTAAGTAACGTTCAAAATGGTGGGAATTCAAATTTGCCGTTAAGGTACCTGGAAAATAGGCATAGCTCTGTTATTTTTTGGACAATATAATTATTTATATGCCGTTTTAATAGCAAGTGAATGATGCTAATGGACAAACATCTAAAAAACAGTACCATGCTATACGAAAAAAACATTTTAAAAAATTTTCAAAGTTGAAGTAACGTTCAAAATGGCGGGAATTCAAATGCCGTTAAGGTACCTGGAAAATAGGCATAGCTCTGTTATTTTTTTGGACAATATACATTATTTATATGCCAAATTGTTTAGCAATGAATGATGCTAATGGACAAACATCTAAAAACAGTACCATGCTATACGAAAAAACATTTTAAAAAATTTTCAAAGTTGAAGTAACGTTCAAAATGGCGGGAATTCAAATGCCGTTAAGGTACCTGGAAAATAGGCATAGCTCTGTTATTCTTTGGACAATATATTTGCCGTTAAGCCAACCTGGAAAATATTTGTATAGCTTTCTTTACAATTTTTGCACAATATTAATTATTTATATGCCGTTTTAATAGCAGTGAATGATGCTAATGGACAAACATCTAAAAATAGTTCCCATGCTATACGAAAAAACATTTTAAAAAATTTTCAAAGTTTAAGTAACGTTCAAAATGGCGGGAATTCAAAGGCCGTTAAGGTACCTGGAAAATAGGCATAGCTCTGTTATTCTTTGGACAATATACATTATTTATACGCCAAATTGTTTGCAATGAATGATGCTAAAGGACAAACATCTAAAAACAATACCATGCTATACGAAAAAAACATTTTAAAAAATTTTCAAAGTTGACGTAACGTTCAAAATGGTGGTAAATGCAAGCTGATGCAATGCATTTATTTGCCGTTAAGGTACCTGGAAAATATGCATAGCTCTGTTATTTTTTGGACAATATTAATTATTTATATGCCAAAATAGCAGCAATGAATGATGCTAATGGACAAACATCTAAAAAAAAACAATACCATGCTATACGAAAAAACATTTTAAAAAATTTTCAAAGTTGACGTAACGTTCAAAAGGTGGCTAAAGGACAAACATCTAAAAAACAATACCATGCTATACAACAAAAACATTTTAAAAAATTTGCCGTTGACGTAACGTTCAAAATGGTGGCAAATGCAAGCTGATATTTATTTGCCGTTTACCTGGAAAATATGCATAGCTCTGTTATTTTTTGCACAATATTAATTATTTATATGCCGTTTTAATAGCAGTGAATGATGCTAATGGACAAACATCTAAAAATAGTTCCATGCCATACGAAAAAACATTTTAAAAAATTTTCAAAGTTTAAGTAACGTTCAAAATGGCGGGAATTCAAATGCCGTTAAGGTACCTGGAAAATAGGCATAGCTCTGTTATTCTTTTGGACAATATACATTATTTTTTACGCCAAATTGTTTGGCAACCCCCAGTATTTGTATAGCGAAAGTTTGCTCTTACAATTCCCAACCAGTTCTGGCCACGCATATTTAAGGTTGGATGTGTTGGTTTGCTCTTACAATTCTTACAACCAGTTATATATTGCTCACACATAACAGGCAACCCCAGTTGTTGTATAGCGAAAGTTTGCTCTTACAGTTTTCAAAGTTTAAGTAAAGTTCAAAATGGCGGGAATTCAAAGGCCGTTAAGGTACCTGGAAAATAGGCATAGCTCTGTTAGTCTTTTGGACAATATACATTATTTATACGCCAAATTGTTTGCAATGAATGATGCTAAAAGACAAACATTTAAAAAACAATACCATGTTATATGAAAAAATATTTTACACATTTTTCAAAGTTGAAGTAACGTTCAAAATGGTGGGAAATGCAAGCTGATGTAATGCATTTATTTGCCGTTAAGGTACCTGGAAAATATGCATAGCTCTCTTATTTTTTGCACAATATTAATTATTTATATGCCGTTTTAATAGCAGTGAATGATGCTAATGGCCAAACATCTAAAAATAGTTCCATGCCATACGAAAAAACATTTTAAAAAATTTTTAAGTTTAAGTAACGTTCAAAATGGCGGGAATTCAAAGGCCGTTAAGGTACCTGGAAAATAGGCATAGCTCTGTTATTCTTTGGACAATATACATTATTTATACGCCAAATTGTTTGCAATGAATGATGCTAAAGGACAAACATCTAAAAACAATACCATGCTATACGAAAAACATTTTAAAAAAATTTTCAAAGTTGACGTAACGTTCAAAATGGTGGGGAATTCAAAATTTATTTGCCGTTAAGGTACCTGGAAAAAAATAGGCAATAGCTCTGTTATTTTTTTGGACAATATACATTATTTATACGCCAAATTGTTTGCAATGAATGATGCTAAAGGACAAACATCTAAAAACAAAACCATGCTATACGAAAAAACATTTTAAAAAAAAAAAAGTAACGTTCTGTTCAAAATGGCTGATGCAAATTCATTTGCCGTTTACCTGGAAAATAGGCATAGCTCTGTTATTTTTTGGACAATATACATTATTTATATGCCGTTTTGTTAGCAGTGAATGATGCTAATGGACAAACATCTAAAAAACAATACCATGCCTATACAAAAAAAACATTTTAAAAATTTTTCAAAGTTGAAGTAACGTTCAAAATGATGGGAATTCAAATGCCGTTAAGGTACCTGGAAAATAGGCATAGCTCTGTTATTTGGACAATATACATTATTTTTACGCCAAATTGTTTGCAATGAATGATGCTAAAGGACAAACATCTAAAACCAGTTCTATGCTATAAAAAACATTTTAAAAAATTTTATATGCCGAAAAAACAACGTTCAAAATGATGCTATTTGGACAAACATCTAAAAACAAAGTTACCATTTATACAAAAAAACATTTTAAAAAATTTTCAAAGTTTAAGTAACGTTCAAAAATGGCGGGAATGCATTTATTTGCCGTTAAGGTACCTGGAAAATATGCATAGCTCTGTTATTTTTTGGACAAATATTAATTATTTATATGCCGTTTTAATAGCAGTGAATGATGCTAATGGACAAACATCTAAAAACAGTTCCATGCTATAAAAAAAACATTTTAAAAAGTTTCAAAGTTTAAGTAACGTTCAAAATGGCGGGAATTCAAATGCCGTTAAGGTACCTGGAAAATAGGCATAGCTCTGTTATTCTTTTGGACAATATACATTATTTTTACGCCAAATTGTTTGGCAACCCCAGTATTTGTATAGCGAAAGTTTGCTCTTACAATTCCCAACCAGTTCTGGCCACGCATATTTAAGGTTGGATGTGTTGGTTTGCTCTTACAATTCTTACAACCAGTTATATATTGCTCACACATAACAGGCAACCCCCAGTTGTTGTATAGCGAAAGTTTGCTCTTACAGTTTTCAAAGTTTAAGTAAAGTTCAAAATGGCGGGAATTCAAAGGCCGTTAAGGTACCTGGAAAATAGGCATAGCTCTGTTATTCTTTTGGACAATATACATTATTTATACGCCAAATTGTTTGCAATGAATGATGCTAAAAGACAAACATTAAAAAACAATACCATGTTATATGAAAAAATATTTTAAAATTTTTCAAAGTTGAAGTAACGTTCAAAATGGTGGGAAATGCAAGCTGATGTAATGCATTTATTTGCCGTTAAGGTACCTGGAAAATATGCATAGCTCTGTTATTTTTTGCACAATATTAATTATTTATATGCCGTTTTAATAGCAGTGAATGATGCTAATGGACAAACATCTAAAAACAGTTCCATGCTATACGAAAAAACATTTTAAAAAATTTTCAAAGTTGACGTAACGTTCAAAAATGGCGGGAATTCAAATGCCGTTAAGGTACCTGGAAAATAGGCATAGCTCTGTTATTTTTTTGGACAATATACATTATTTATACGCCAAATTGTTTGCAATGAATGATGCTAAAGGACAAACATCTAAAAAAAAGTTCCAAAATACGAAAAACATTTTAAAAAATTTTCAAAGTTTAAGTAACGTTCAAAATGGCGGGAATTCATTTGCCGTTAAGGTACCTGGAAAATAGGCATAGCTCTGTTATTTTTTTGGACAATATACATTATTTATACGCCAAATTGTTTGCAATGAATGATGCTAAAGGACAAACATCTAAAAAAACAATACCATGCTATACGAAAAAACATTTTAAAAAATTTTCAAAGTTGACGTAACGTTCAAAATGGTGGTAAATGCAAGCTGATGCAATGCCATTTGCCGTTAAGGTACCTGGAAAATATGCATAGCTCTGTTATTTTTGGAAAAATTAATTATTTATATGCCGTTTTGTTTAGCAATGAATGATGCTAATGGACAAACATCTAAAAACAATACCATGCTATATACGAAAAAACATTTTTAAAAAATTTTCAAAGTTGACGTAACGTTCAAAATGGTGGTAAATGCAAATGCAATGCATTTATTTGCCGTTAAGGTACCTGGAAAATATGCATAGCTCTGTTATTTTTTTGGACAATATTAATTATTTATATGCCGTTTTAATAGCAGTGAATGATGCTAATGGACAAACATCTAAAAAATAGTTCCATGCCATACGAAAAAACATTTTAAAAAATTTTCAAAGTTTAAGTAACGTTCAAAATGGCGGGAATTCAAATGCCGTTAAGGTACCTGGAAAATAGGCATAGCTCTGTTATTATTTTTGGACAATATACATTATTTTTACGCCAAATTGTTTGGCAAAGTATTTTATAGCGAAAGTTTGCTCTTACAATTCCCAACCAGTTCTGGCCACGCATATTTAAGGTTGGATGTGTTGCTTTGCTCTTACAATTCCCAGCCAGTTCTATATTGCTCCCACATAACAAGCAACCCCCAGTTGAAATAGCGAAAGTTTGCTCTTACAGTTTTCAAAGTTTAAGTAAAGTTCAAAATGGCGGGAATTCAAAGGCCGTTAAGGTACCTGGAAAATAGGCATAGCTCTGTTATTCTTTTGGACAATATACATTATTTATACGCCAAATTGTTTGCAATGAATGATGCTAAAGGACAAACATTTAAAAACAATACCATGCTATACGAAAAAACATTTTAAAAAATTTTCAAAGTTGACGTAACGTTCAAAATGGTGGTAAATGCAAGCTGATGCAATGCATTTATTTGCCGTTAAGGTACCTGGAAAATATGCATAGCTCTGTTATTTTTTGGACAATATTAATTATTTATATGCCGTTTTAATAGCAGTGAATGATGCTAATGGACAAACATCTAAAAATAGTTCCATGCTATACGAAAAAACATTTTAAAAAAATTTTCAAAGTTTAAGTAACGTTC
Source organism: Drosophila bifasciata (assembly GCA_009664405.1). NCBI lineage: Eukaryota > Metazoa > Arthropoda > Insecta > Diptera > Drosophilidae > Drosophila > Drosophila bifasciata. Next base: position 24,571,430 of record CM019043.1, read on the forward strand.
AAAATGGCGGGAATTCAAATGCCGTTAAGGTACCTGGAAAATAGGCATAGCTCTGTTATTCTTTGGACAATATACATTATTTTATACGCCAAATTGTTTTTGCAATGAATGATGCTAAAGGGACAAACAAATACCATGCTATACGAAAAAAACATTTTAAAAAAAATTTTCAAAGTTTTAACGTTCAAAATTTTCAAATGCCGTTAAGGTACCTGGAAAATAGGCATAGCTCTGTTATTCTTTTGGACAATATACATTATTTTTTTACGCCAAATTGTTGGCAACCCCCAGTATTTGTATGCGAAAGTTTTTTGCTCACCCATAGCAGTGAATGATGCTAATGGACAAACATCTAAAAACAAGTTACCATGCCATACGAAAAACATTTTAAAAAATTTTCAAAGTTTAAGTAACGTTCAAAATGGCGGGAATTCAAAGGCCGTTAAGGTACCTGGAAAATAGGCATAGCTCTGTTATTCTTTGGACAATATACATTATTTATACGCCAAATTGTTTTGCAATGAATGATGCTAAAGGACAAACATCTAAAAACAATACCATGTTATATGAAAAAATATTTTAAACATTTTTCAAAGTTGAAGTAACGTTCAAAATGGTGGGAAATGCAAGCTGATGTAATGCATTTATTTGCCGTTAAGGTACCTGGAAAATATGCATAGCTCTGTTATTTTTTGCACAATATTAATTATTTATATGCCGTTTTAATAGCAGTGAATGATGCTAATGGACAAACATCAAAAAAAATAGTTCCATGCCATACGAAAAAACATTTTAAAAAATTTTCAAAGTTTAAGTAACGTTCAAAATGGCGGGAATTCAAATGCCGTTAAGGTACCTGGAAAATAGGCATAGCTCTGTTATTCTTTTGGACAATATACATTATTTATACGCCAAATTGTTTGCAATGAATGATGCTAATGGACAAACATCTAAAAACAATACCATGCTATACGAAAAAACATTTTAAAAAATTTTCAAAGTTTAAGTAACGTTCAAAATGGCGGGAATTCAAATGCCGTTAAGGTACCTGGAAAATAGGCATAGCTCTGTTAAAATTTTGGACAATATACATTATTTTTTACGCCAAATTGTTTTTGTATTTGTATAGCGAAAGTTTGCTCTTACAATTCCCAACCAGTTCTGGCCACGCATATTTAAGGTTGGATGTGTTGGTTTGCTCTTAAATTCTTACAACCAGTTATATATTGCTCACACATAACAGGCAACCCCAGTTTTGTATAGCGAAAAATTTACAGTTTTCAAAGTTTAAGTAACGTTCAAAATGGCGGGAATTCAAAGGCCGTTAAGGTACCTGGAAAATAGGCATAGCTCTGTTATTTTTTTGGACAATATACATTATTTATACGCCAAATTGTTTGCAATGAATGATGCTAAAAGACAAACATTTAAAAACAATACCATGTTATATGAAAAAATATTTTACACATTTTTCAAAGTTGAAGTAACGTTCAAAATGGTGGGAAATGCAAGCTGATGTAATGCATTTATTTGCCGTTAAGGTACCTGGAAAATATGCATAGCTCTGTTATTTTTTTTTGCACAATATTAATTATTTATATGCCGTTTTAATAGCAGTGAATGATGCTAATGGCCAAACATCTAAAAATAGTTCCATGCCATACGAAAAAACATTTTAAAAAATTTTCAAAGTTTAAGTAACGTTCAAAATGGCGGGAATTCAAAGGCCGTTAAGGTACCTGGAAAATAGGCATAGCTCTGTTATTCTTTGGACAATATACATTATTTATACGCCAAATTGTTTGCAATGAATGATGCTAAAGGACAAACATCTAAAAACAATACAATGCAATACGAAAAAAACAAAAAAATTTTCAAAGTTGACGTAACGTTCAAAAATTTAAATGCAAGCTGATGCAATGCATTTTATTTGCCGTTAAGGTACCGTTGGAAAATATTAATTATTTATATGCCATAGCTCTGAATGATGCTAATGGACAAACATCTAAAAACAATACCATGTTATACAAAAAAACAATTTTATTTTACGCAAAATTGACGTAACGTTCAAAATGATGCTAAAGGACAAACATCTAAAAACAATACCATGCTATATACAAAAACATTTTAAAAAATTTTCAAAGTTGACGTAACGTTCAAAATGGTGGTAAATGCAAGCTGATGCAATGCATTTATTTGCCGTTAAGGTACCTGGAAAATATGCATAGCTCTGTTATTTTTTGGACAATATTAATTATTTTTTACGCCGTTTTAATAGCAGTGAATGATGCTAATGGACAAACATCTAAAAATAGTTCCATGCCATACGAAAAAACATTTTAAAAAATTTTCAAAGTTTAAGTAACGTTCAAAATGGCGGGAATTCAAATGCCGTTAAGGTACCTGGAAAATAGGCATAGCTCTGTTATTCTTTGGACAATATACATTATTTTTACGCCAAATTGTTTGGCAACCCCAGTATTTGTATAGCGAAAGTTTGCTCTTACAATTCCCAACCAGTTCTGGCCACGCATATTTAAGGTTGGATGTGTTGGTTTTGCTCTTACAATTCTTACAACCAGTTATATATTGCTCACACATAACAGGCAACCCCCAGTTGTTGTATAGCGAAAGTTTGCTCTTACAGTTTTCAAAGTTTAAGTAAAGTTCAAAATGGCGGGGAATTCAAAAGGCCGTTAAGGTACCTGGAAAATAGGCATAGCTCTGTTAGTCTTTGGACAATATACATTATTTATACGCCAAATTGTTTGCAATGAATGATGCTTTTGGACAAACATTTAAAACAATACCATGTTATATGAAAAAATATTTTAAAAATTTTTCAAAGTTGAAGTAACGTTCAAAATGGTGGGAAATGCAAGCTGATGTAATGCATTTATTTGCCGTTAAGGTACCTGGAAAATATGCATAGCTCTTTATTATTTTTGCACAATATTAATTATTTATATGCCGTTTTAATAGCAGTGAATGATGCTAATGGCCAAACATCTAAAAATAGTTCCATGCCATACGAAAAACATTTTTAAAAAATTTTCAAAGTTTAAGTAACGTTCAAAATGGCGGGAATTCAAATGCCGTTAAGGTACCTGGAAAATAGGCATAGCTCTGTTATTCTTTGGACAATATACATTATTTTTACGCCAAATTGTTTGGCAACCCCAGTATTTGTATAGCGAAAGTTTGCTCTTACAATTCCCAACCAGTTCTGGCCACGCATATTTAAGGTTGGATGTGTTGGTTTGCTCTTACAATTCTTACAACCAGTTATATATTGCTCACACATAACAGGCAACCCCCAGTTGTTGTATAGCGAAAGTT
>CM019043.1:24575068-24594310 GCA_009664405.1 Drosophila bifasciata
CACACCAGGACATTTTCTAATTGGTCGTCCGCTGATGGAGTTTCCCGAGCCAGACGTAACGGCCTAAACTTCAATAGATTGGATTGCTGGCAACGAGTCGCCTGTGCACAGCAGATCTTTTGGAAGCGTTGGAGTGAGGAGTACTTTGACTCTACCCCAACAACGTGCCAAAATGGCGCACACCGCAGCCTTCCATTCAAGTCAACGACGTCGTCTGCATCGCGATGAGAACCGCCGCCGTTGAAGTGGCCTTTGGCCAGGGTGATCGAGGTCATCGCTGGAGCTGATGATGGGACTGTGCGAGTCGCCGTCCTGCGGACACCATCCGGAACCACTCGACGAGCTGTCAACAAGCTGTGCGTCCTACCCGTTGAGGATCCTGTTAAAAGCCCTGGTCTTTCAACGGGGGTAGTTCGGAGCAGCAGTTACATAATTACTAAGAGCAGCTCGCCTTGTTTACATGTATACTCTTTATACGCCTTATACTAGTTTGTTATTGTCGCGCCTCATCGCTCCCTCTTACAGTGCATAGAAGCGCACGCATATGTATGCACCCCTTCGTACTGCTGTTTATATTGCAGTGCTTTTGCCCTTTATAGTCGCAGCTCCAAAACATTGTCGATCGCCGCGCATCCTCGGAGCAGTCCAAATTAGTTCCCACAAAAATTCCAACTCGAACCCGCTATATTACCCCGAGTTTCGTAAATATTGTAAAGTTTAACACACCGAATCGCAGTTCACGTACGCTCCCCTTCAAATTAAGCAAAATCGTCGAATAATAAACAGAAATATTAAAACTAAATACGGAGAATAACAATTGTCGTAAATGTGGAGTCAGAGCTGCCGAAAAAAGTCGCACAGTAGCTTCCAACACATGGTATTGTTTTTAGATGTTTGTCCATTAGCATCATTCACTGCTATCAAAACGGCATATAAAAATAATTAATATTTTTCAAAAAATAACAGAGCTACGCATATTTTCCAGGTACCTTAACGGCAAATAAATGCTTGCATTTACCACCATTTTGAACGTTACGTCAACTTTGAAAAATTTTTTAAAATATTTTTCGTATAGCATTGCATTGTTTTTAGATGTTTGTCCTTTAGCATCATTCATTGCAAACAATTTGGCGTATAAATAATGTATATTGTCCAAAGAATAACAGAGCTATGCATATTTTCCAGGTACCTTAACGGCCTTTGAACGGCATTTTGAACTTTACTTAAACTTTGAAAATTTTTTTAAACCATTTTGAACTTTGCCTTTAGATGTTTTTGAAAACTGTAACTGGTTGCAAACTTTTCGCGAAACCAACCACAACTTTCGGGGTTGAACTGGGTTGTATTATGTGAGCAATATATAACTGGTTGTAATTGTAAAAGAAAACCAACATCCAACCTTAAATATGCGTGGCCTTGAACTGGTTGGGAAATTGTAAGAGCAAAACTTTCGCTATACAAATACTGGGGTTGCCAAACAATTTTGTAAAAATAATGTATATTGTCCAAAAGAATAACAGAGCTATGCCTATTTTTCCAGGTACCTTAACGGCATTTGAATTCCCGCCATTTTGAACGTACTTAAACTTTTGAAAATTTTTTAAAATGTTTTTTATGTGGCATGGAACTATTTTTTAGATGTTTGTCCATTAGCATCATTCACTGCTATTAAAACGGCATATAAATATAATATTGTGCAAAAAAATAACAGAGCTGTTGCATATTTTCCACCTTAAAAAAATAAATGCTTGCATTTACCACCATTTTGAACGTTACGTCATTTTTTGAAAATTTTTTAAAATGTTTTTTGTATAGCATGGTATTGTTTTTTAAAGGTTTGGCTTTTAGCATCATTTTTTTACGTCAAGTTTTAAAAATTTTTAAAATATTTTTTTGTATAACGGATGTTTGTATAAATATTGTATATTTTCCAAAAATAAAAGAGCTAACAGAGCTACGCATATTTTCCAGGTACCTTAACGGCAAATAAATGCATTGCATCAGCTTGCATTTACCACCATTTTGAACGTTACGTCAACTTTGAAAATTTTTTAAAATGTTTTTTCGTAAAGCATGGTATTGTTTTTAGATGTTTGTCCTTTAGCATCATTCATTGAAAAACAATTTGGCTCGAAAATTTTTTAAAATCAAAGAATTTTATGCCTATTTTCCAAAGATTCAACGGCATTTTGAATTCCCGCCATTTTGAACGTTAGCATCGAAAATTTTTCCATGGTTTTCATAACGGCTTTTAGATGTTTGTCCTTAGCATCATTTTTGCAAAAATTTGGCGTTATAAACGCACGTTGTTATTTTCCAGATTCCAAAGAAAAAAAGCCTTAACGGCCTAAAAATGTTTTTTACCCGATGAACGTTACGTCAACTTTGAATTTTTTTTAAAATGTTTTTTTCGTATAGCATGGTATTGTTTTTAAATGTTTGTCCATTTAGCATCATTCATTGCAAAAAAATTAAGAGTATAAATAATGTATATTGTCCAAAAACCTTAACGGCAAATAATTTTCCAGGTCCCACAACGGCCTTTGAATTCCCGACAAATACATTTTGAACGTTACTTCAACTTTGAAAATTTTTAAAAATATTTTTTCGTATAACATGGTATTGTTTTTAGATGTTTGTTCTTAGCATCATTTATTGCAAACAATTTGGCGTATGCTGTATATTGTCCAAAGAATAATCCATTCCTATTTTCCAGGTACAACAACGGGGGGTTTGAATTCCCGCCATTTTGAAGGCAATACTTAAACTTTGAAAACTGTAAGAGCAAACTTGTTCGCTCCTGGATACAACAATATTGGGATACGGTTGCCTGTTATGTGGGCCAATATATAACTGGTTGCTCAAGAATTGCGAGCAAATATATGGCCAGAACTGGTTGGGGTTGTAAGAGAGCAAATTGCCAAAACAAACCAATCTAAAAAATATTGTATATTGTCCAAGAATAAAGCTTATGCCTATTTTCCAGGTACCTTAACGGCATTTGAATTGGGGTTTTGAATTTAAACTTTGAAAATTTTTCAAAAATGTTTTTTCGTATGGCATGGAACTATTTTTAGATGTTAACCATTAGCATCATTTGCTATTAAAAACGGCATATAAATAATTATATTGTGCAAAAATAACAGAGCTATGCGATATTTTCCAGGTACTTTAACGGCAAATAAATCGCCTTTGCTTGCATTTCCCACCATTTTGAACGTTACTGAGGTGCTTTGAAAATTTAGAGCCGGGTTGTTTTTGGGGTATGGGTATGGAACTAACTTTTTTAGATGTTTGTCCATTCTCGTGGCCAGACATTCACTGTTAAGAAAATTTGGGCAAAATATTTTTTTGTATTGGCGTAAAAAACGCTATTGTCCAAAGTTTAGGCAGAGCTTAGGATGTTTGGCCATTAGCTTTAACGGCAAATAAATGCATTGAAAAATGACTTTCAAAAATTTTATCCACCATTTTTTTCGTTGGCATGAACATTTTGGGGTTTTTTTAGTTAAAAAATTTTTGTATAAGCATGAGTATTATTTTTTTAAGCAAAAAATGCATTACGATTCCTTCCAACACATCCATTTTGAAATATGCGCCAACTTTGAAAATTGCGCTAAAAATGTTTTTTCGTATAGGCATGGTTATAGATGTAAATGTTCAAGCACTAGCATCATTCACAAAACAATTTGGCGTATAAATAATGTATTTTGTCCAATGTAAATAACAGAGCTATGCCTATTTTCCAGGTACCTTAACGGCCTTGAATTGCATCACCATTTTGAACTTTTACCACCATTTTGAACGTTAGAGCAAACTTTTGCTATTTTAAAATGTTTTTTCGTTAATGAGCAATTTTTAGATGTTTTTGTAAGAATTTTAGCATCATTAGCATCAAAACAATTTTATAAATATTAATATTTTTTAAAATAACAGGCCAGGAACAATGCGGCATGGTATGCAACGCACACACCTATTTTGAACGTTACGTCAAACGGCGAAAAAATGTTTTTCGTATAGCAATTTTTAGATGTTTTTGTCCTTTAGCATCATTCATTGCAAACAATTTGGCGTAAAAATAATGTATATTGTCCAAAAGAATAACAGAGCTATGCCTATTTTCCAGGTACCTTAACGGCCTTTGAATTCCCGCCATTTTGAACGTTACTTAAACTTTGAAAATTTTTTTAAAATGTTTTTTCGTATGGCATGGAACTATTTTTTAGATGTTTGTCCATTAGCATCATTCACTGCTATAAAAACGGCATATAAATAATTAATATTTTCCAAAAAAATAACAGAGCTATGCATATTTTCCAGGTACCTTAACGGCAAATAAATGCATTACATGCTTGCATTTTACCACCATTTTGAACGTTACGTCAACTTTGAAAATTTTTTAAAAAATTTTTTCATATAACATGGTATTGTTTTTAAATGTTTGTCTTTTGCATCATTCAAAACAATTTGGCGTATAAATAATGCGTATTGTCCAAAAGACTAACAGAGCTATGCCTATTTTCCAGGTACCTTAACGGCCTTTGAATTCCCGCCATTTTGAACAACTTAAACTTTGAAAACTGTAAGGGTTTCCTTTATACAACAACTGGGGGTTGCCTGTTATTTGTGAGCAATATATAACTGGTTGTAAGAATTCAAAGAGCAAACCAACACATCCAACCTTAAATATGCGTGGCCAGAACTGGTTTTGTAAGGTACCTTAACGGCAAGCAAACTTTCGCTATACAAACCACCATTTTGGTCAACTTTGAAATTTTTTAAAATGTTTTTTCGTATGGCATGGAACTTTTTTTTAGATCCATTCGCATCATTCCTGCTATCAAAACGGCATATAAATAAAAGAATAACAGAGCTATGCCTATTTTCCAGGTACCTTAACGGGCATTTGACATTTCCCACCATTTTGAACGTTACTTAAACTTTGAAAATTTTTAAAATGTTTTTTTCGTATAGCATGGGAACTTTTTTAGATGTTTGTCCATTAGCAAATCATTTTGAACGCGTATAAAAATTTTGCATTGTTAAAATTTTTAAAATGTTTTTCGTATAGCATGGTATTGTTTTTAGATGTTTTTCCATTAGCATCATTCGCTATCAAAACGGCATATAAATAATTAATATTTTTGCAAAAAATAAAGAGCTATGCATATTTTCCAAACCTTAACGGCAAAGTTTCCATTCCATCAGCATTTTTCCCACCATTTTGAACGTTACTTCAACTTTTGAAAAATTTTTAAAATGTTTTTCATATAGCATGGAATTGTTTTAAATGTTTGTCTTTTAGCATCATTCATTGCAAACAATTTGGCATATAAATAATGTGCAAAAAATAAGAGAGCTATGCATATTTTCCAGGTACCTTAACGGCCTTTTAAATTCCCGCCATTTTCACGTAACTTTGAAAACTGAAAATGTTTTTTTTTTCCAACGATGGTATTGATTTTTAAATGTTTGTCTTTTTAGCATCATTCACTGTTGCAAACAATTTATTATAAATAATGTTATTGGTATGCCTATTTTCCAGGTACCTTAACGGCTTTTTGAATTCCCGCCATTTTGAAAAACTTAAACTTTGAAAACTGTAAGAGCAAACTTTCGCTATACAACAACTGGGGGTTGCCTGTTATGTGTGAGCAATATATAACTGGCTGGAAATTGTAAGAGCAAAGCAACACATCCAACCTTAAATATGCGTGGCCAGAACTGGTTGGGAATTGTAAGACAAACTTTCGCTATACAAATACTGGGGGTTGCCAAAACAATTTGGCGTAAAAATAATGTATATTGTCCAAAATAACAGAGCTATGCCTATTTTCCAGGTACCTTAACGGCATTTGAATTCCCGCCATTTTGAACGTACTTAAACTTTGAAAATTTTTTAAAATGTTTTTTCGTATGGCATGGAACTATTTTTTTAGATGTTTGTCCATTAGCATCATTCACTGCTATTAAAACGGCATATAAATAATTAATATTGTGCAAAAAATAACAGAGCTATGCATATTTTCCAGGTACCTTAACGGCAAATAAATGCATTGCATCAGCTTGCATTTACCACCATTTTGAACGTTACGTCAACTTTGAAAATTTTTAAAATGTTGTTTTTTTTTGTATAGCATGGTATTGTTTTTTAGATGTTTGTCCTTTAGCATCATTTTGAACGTTACGTCAACTTTGAAAATTTTTTTAAAATTTTTTTTCGTATAGCATGGTATTGTTTTTTAGATGTTTGTCCATTAGCATCATTTGCTATCAAAACGGCATATAAATAATTAATATTGGCAAAATATAACAATACGCATATTTTCCAATATTTTAACGGCAAATAAATATTGCATCAGCTTGATTTACCACCATTTTGAACGTTACGTCAACTTTGAAAATTTTTTAAAATGTTTTTTTGTATAGCATGGTATTGTTTTTAGATGTTTGTCCTTTAGCATCATTTTGAACGTTACGTCAACTTTGAAAATTTTTAAAATTGTTTTTTCGTATAGCATGGTATTGTTTTTAGATGTTTGACCATTAGCATCATTCACTGCTATCAAAACGGCATATAAATAATTAATATTTCCAAAAAATAACAGAGCTATGCATATTTTCCAGGTACCTTAACGGCATTACATCAGCTTACCATTTTGAACATTGCATCAACTTTGAAAATTTTTTAAAAATTTTTTTGAACGTTATTGTTTTTAAATGTTTGTCCTTTAGCATCAAAATATAAAAATGTATATTGTTAACAGAGCTATGCCTATTTTCCAGGTACCTTAACGGCCTTTGAATTGTTTTTGAACTTTACTTGTCCTGTAGCACAAACTTTTGCTATACAAAACTGGGGGTGCCAACAATTTGGCGTAAAATAATGTATATTGTCCAAAGAATAACAGAGCAATGCCTATTTTCCAGGTACCTTAAATTTGAATTCCCGCCATTTTGAACGTTACTGGTTTAAACTTTTGAAAATTTTTTAAAATGTTTTTCGTATGGCATGGAACTATTTTTTAGATGTTTGGCCCAAAGCATCATTCACTGCTATTAAAACGGCATATAAATAATTAATATTGTGCAAAAAATAACAGAGCTATGCATATTTTCCAGGTACCTTAACGCAAATAAATGCATTACGCCATTTTGAAATTTCCCACCATTTTGAACGTTAGATGTTTAAACTTTGAAAATTTTTTAAAATATTTTTTCATATGGCATGGTATTGTTTTTTAGATGTTTGTCCATTAGCATCATTCATTGCAAAACAAAACGGCGTATAAATAATGTATATTTGTCAAAAGACTAACAGAGCTATGCCTATTTTCCAGGTACCTTAACGGCAAATAAAGAAAATTTGAATTCCCGCCATTTTGAACTTTACTTAAACTTTGAAAAATTTTTTAAAGAGCAATTTTTTCGCTATTTAGCACAACTGGGGGTTGCCTGTTATATTGTGAGCAATATATAACTGGTTATAAGAATTTTAAGAGCAAACCAAGCACATCCAACCATTTTTAAATATGCGTGGCCAAGAACTGGTTGGGAATTGTAAGAGCAAACTTTCCGCTATACAAATGTCTTTTAGGGGGTTGCCAAACAATTTGGCGTAAAAATAATGTATATTGTCCAAAGAATAACAGAGCTATGCCTATTTTCCAGGTACCTTAACGGCCTTTGAATTCCCGCCATTTTGAACGTTACTTAAACTTTGAAAATTTTTTTTTAAAATGTTTTTTCGTATGGCATGGAACTGTTTTTTAGATGTTTGTCCATTAGCATCATTCACTGCTATTAAAACGGCATATAAATAATTAATATTGTCCAAAAAATAAACAAAGCTTATTTGCCACCATTTTCCACGTAACGTTAACGGCAGTTTTTTGTAAATAATGGTATTATTTTCAGCTTGCATTTCCCACCATTTTGAACGTTACGTAAACTTTTGAAAAATTTTTTAAAATGTTTTTGTCGTATAGCATGGTTTTGTTTTTTAGATGTTTGTCCTTTAGCATCATAAAAACGGCATATAAATAATTAATATTGTCCAAAAAACAGAGTTTGCATATTTTCCAGGTACCTTAACGGCAAAATTTGAATTGAACGTTACGCAAATTTTAAAATGTTTTACGTAAATTGTTTTGAAAATTTTGAACGTTCCATTCAAACAATTTTGTCCAAAGCATAACAGATTGCCTATTTTCCAGATGTACCTTAACGGCCTTTTGAATTCCCGCCATTTTGAACGTTACTTAAACTTTTGAAAATTTTTTAAAATGTTTTTTTTCGTATGGCATGGAACTATTTTAGATGTTTGGCCATTAGCATCATTCACTGCTATTAAAACGGCATATAAATAATTAATATTGTGCAAAAAATAAAGAGAGCTATACATATTTTCCAGGCTTTTAACGGCAAATAAATGCATTACATCAGCTTGCATTTCCACCATTTTGAACGCTTTGAAAAATGTGTAAAATATTTTTTCATATAACATGGTATTGTTTTAAATGTTTGTCTTTTAGCATCATTCATTGCAAAACAATTTGGCGTATAAAAATAATGTATATTGTCCAAAAGACTAACCTATACCTATTTTCCAGGTACCTTAACGGCCTTTGAATCGCCATTTTGAACTTTACTTAAACTTTGAAAACTTAAGAGCAAACTTCCGCTATACAACAAATGGGGTTGCCTGTTATGTGTTTGAATATATATAACTGGTTGTAAGAATTGTAAGAGCAAAACCAACACATCCAACCTTAAATATTTTGGCCAGAATTTGGTGGGGAATTGTAAGAGCAAACTTTCGCTATATCAAATACTGGGGTTGCGCAAACAATTTGGCGTAAAAAATAATGTATATTGTCCAAAGAATAGCTGCTTATGCCTATTTTCCAGGTACCTTAACGGTATTCTGAATTCGCCATTTTGAACGTACTTAAACTTTGAAAATTTAAATTGTTTTTTCGTATGGCATGGATTTAGTTTTTTTAGATATTTTGTCCTGTTTATTTTTCCACGAGCAACGGCATTTAAAATACTTCAATATTTTGAAAAATATAACATGGTATGTTTTAAATGTTTATTTTCCATTAAATTTAACGGCAATAAATAAATGTCTGTTGGAAGCTGCCGGGCTTTTCGGTCATTTTAAACTTTACAATTATTTCCGTATTTTTTAAAATATTTTGTTTATTATTCGACGATTTTATAAGAGCTTGGCATCATTTTGAACGGTGTGTTAACTTTGAAAATTTTAAACTGTTTTTTCGTATAGCATGGTATTGCGCGGCGATGTTTGTCGATTCGACAATGTACGGAGCTGCAACGGCATAAAATAATTAAAACACTGCAATATAAAACAGTACGAATTTTGCATACATATGCGTGCGCTTCTATGCATTGTATCAGCTTGCGATGAGCGCGATTTGAACGTTACGTCAAGTATAAAAGCGTATAAAATGTTATACACGTATAAACAAGGGTTTTGCTCTTAGATGTAATTAGCAGCTGCTGCTGCAATTTGGCGTATAAATAATGTATATTGTCCAAAAGACCAGGGCTTTTAACAGGATCCTCAACGGGTAGGACGCACAGCTTGTTGACAGCTCGTCAACTGGTTCGGATGGTGTTAAAAGGACGGTTTTTCGCACAGTCCCATCAGCTCCAGATGTTTGACCTAGATCATTCCTGGCCAAAGGCCACTTCAACGTATAAATAAGGTTCTCATTGTCCAATGAATAACGACGTCGTTGCCTGAATGGAAGGCTGCGGTGTGCGCCATTTGGCACGTTGTTTTGTAGAGTCCGTACTCCTCACTCCAACGCTTAAAAAGATCTGCTGTGCACAGGCGACTCGTTGCCAGCAATCCCAATCTATAGAAGTTTAAGACCCGTTAAATCGGCTCGGAAACTCCATCAGCGGACGACCAGAAAATGTCCTGGTGTGAGGACGCCAAGATCTTCAGGGTTTCTGAAATAGCAATAAGAGGTCGAGAATTGATTACTGCCTGGATTTGGTAAACCAGGGTCCGCAGCTCATCGAAGGTAAAGGGGGAAGATCCCATGGAGCGATACAAATGCTTCTTGCCATCTTCACTGCTGCCTCCCCATAAGCCACCGAAATGGGGCGAGCGAGGTGGTATAAACTTCCAATCAAAGCCGTTGTTGATGCAGTGATTTTGCACTTCATCACGATGCTTTCGCTCAAAAATAGCTGCCGAAGGTCCTCCAACTCATTCCTTGCTCCCACAAAGTTTGTGGCATTGTCCGACCAAATACACCGGGAATGCCGCGGTGGCAAACGAAACCGTTTGAGGGCACTCAAGAAAACAGCAGTTGTCAAGTCCTTCACGAGTTCTAACCAGACGGCCTTTGTTGCAAAGCAGATAAAACGCTGATGTAGCATTTCATCAGCGATCGACCGCGCCCTTCTGGCTTATAGTAGAAGGGACCGCAGTAGTCAATTCCACAAACGCTAAATGCAGGCGAATCCTGCACTCGATCCCTTTGGTAGGTCAGCCATGATGTGTTCAACTAGACGAGGTCTGGATCTACAGCAGATAATGCATTTCCGCAAGGCTCGAGATACGGTTTTCATGCCGCCGATGGGCCAGAACTGCAGACGAATCGCTCCAAGTAGCGACTGTGGACCAGCATGATGATGCCTTTTTTCGATGAAAATGATTTATTATGGCGAACGTCAAAGGATGATCCCTGGGACAAATGATTGGGTGACGAGCATCGAAGTTGAGAGTTGAGTGTTGTAGACGGCCACCAACGCGAATGAGACCAAAGTCATCTATAAACAATTTGGCGATGATATACTGCTAGTGGACTCCACGCAACTCCCCTTTCGAAGAGCACGGTATTCAGGGTAAAGATGGGCGTGTTGAACGATCCGACATAGCAGATGTTGCGTCCATTTCGAAAGGTCTTCAAAAGTGAGGTCCGGTGACTTTGCTTTCCTCTGATGATGTTTGTGAACGTAACCAAAGATGCGCATCATGACCCGAATGAGTTGATGTGCTTAAACGAACGCGAGATGTCGAACCGCTCAGATGACAGCAATACCCGATGTCGAATTTCCGGAAGGTTGACTTCTGGCGAACCTTTTCGGGCCAACAACTTTTTTTCGCCTTGCAAAGAAGGATGGTCCATGCATCCACAAACTCGATTGCAAAAGAGCTCCTGAAGGTTTTGCCCCTTTTGATAGAATGTCAGCCGGGTTCATTTCAGTTGGTACATAGCGCCATTCCATGCTAGTAAGTTGTTGTATGGCAGAGATCTTATTCGACACAAAGACGTTGAATTTGGAAGACTCTTTCGTAGCCAAGACAAGACTACAGTGGAGTGACCAACAATGGATTGGGCAATCGAACCACTCATTTTTTCTTATTTCGCTTTGAAAATTGGCTAATAAGAACGCTGCACACAATTCAAGTTTAGGCACCGTGAGGGTCTTTAATGGAGCAACCCTAGCCTTCGAGCAAAGTAAATGAACCTCAACGGTAGTATCCGTAAACGATCGAGCATAGATACAGGCTCATTATAGGCTTTTGCATCACAGAATTTTGTAGTTCGAAACTTTGAATTTAGGTAAAAATATGTAACGTGGGAATGAAGCGTGTCCTGATGGTTGCGAATCGAGCAAAAATTAAAACCCGATTCCAAAGGCTGAGGAAGACTTTCGTCCCCAATGCAGCTTGTCTCTCCACATATTTTGCATGATGATTTTTCCTTTTTCAAAAGTAGACCCCGACTAAACCCAAAGGATCATAGCATCGCGCAATTGTTGACAGCACCGGAACTATTTTAGATGTGTGCTTAGCAACACCGATTTGAAAGCAAATGTAAATAAAAAAAATTGTCCTTGTGTGGCTCCCAAATGAGCCAGGGGGCTTTTAACATCGCTTCCATCATCCAACTTCAAAAAACTTTCCCTTTCGGAATCTGGGACCATACGAAGAACATCGGGGAAGTTGGAACACCATTTCCTCAATTGAAAATTACCTCGAGCGAAAATGTTTGGTTTTGAGTCATAATTTCCAACACTTCCTCGACCGAATTGCCTCCAGAAATCATGTCATCCACGTCCAAAGTCTTGTAGAATGGTTTGAGATCCTAATGGGTAAGACGAAACTCATCCATGGCTAGCTGATGCATAGCCAAGCTCGAATAGCTAAAAACGATAAGAGCTTAGTACCATAGGTGACAAATTTTAATTTGCCTGTATGTCGTCGTGAGCCCTCCACAATATGCATTTGGAGCATGGTATCAGAGCATAGGAAACACGCACACACCTATACATTTTAAATATATCACCTGCCAGAACTGGTTGGAAATGCACGAAAACGGATAAGCTATAGCCAGCTTATAATGGGGGTTGACAAACAATCCGTTTAGCGAAAAAAAAAATAATGTATGCAGTCCATCGAATACAGACTATGCCTTTTTGTCCAGCTGTCTCTTTAACGGCATTTGAGGCAAGAAATATTGGCCATTTTGCCTATCTTAAACTGGGCACCAGAGAAATTTTAAAATGTTTTTTCGTATGGCATGGAACTATTTTTAGATGTTTGTCCGGACGAGCTTCATTCAAATTTTAAGCGCCACGGCATATAAATAAGGACTAATACTTCGCTTCAAAAATAACGAACAGAATATTCCCCGGATTTTCCAGGTGATGGTTGACAACGGCAAAATAGTGCAGCTATTGCATCAGATTGCATTTACCACCATTTTGAACGTGTACGTCAACTTTGAAAAATTGACGAAAAGCTCATTTTTTGTATAGCTGTATTACTTCATAGATGTTTGGCTGCTTGACCATCATTTTGGGGCAAACGTCAACTTTGAAAAATTTTTTAAAATGTTTTTTCGGGCTGCGATTAAACTGTTTTAGATGTTTGGGGCGAGTCATTCAATGCTATCAAAATCCATCCGAAATACTAATATTTTGCAAAAAATAAGTCCAGGCGCCAGCGAATTTTCCAGGTACCTTGTCAGTCCAGCTAAATGAGCATTCAATCCGTTTGCTTGTGGATTTTGGTCGTTAGCTCAACTTTGGAAAAAATTTTAAAATGTTTTTCGTATACTTGTATGGTTTTTTAGATGCAACGACAGGAAGTGATCATTCAGTGCAAAACTTTGGCGTCCGCGATTGTATATTGTCCAAAGAATAACAGAGCTATGCCTATTTTGCCAGAGACCGCGGTAAGCGATTTGGTTTTCTAAGTTTCGCTTTGATTAGCCTTCGGAGCGACTTGTGACGAAATTTTTAAAATGATCCTGAGTCCAAAAAGTGCGCGACATGTTTGGAAATTAGCAACGTTGTTTTGCTATTAAAACGGCATGGCTAACAATTAATATTGTGCAAAAATAAGAGAGATATGCATAGCGAGGCAATGAGGACGACAAATAAATGGCACTATGACTTGCTTGTTGTTCCCACCATTTTGAACGTTGAAATGTCTCTGTTGGACGAAAAATGCAAAAATATTTTCGGCATATAACATGGACCGGATTTTAAATCCTTTGTCTTTTAGCATCATTCATTGCAAAACAATTAAGGCATAATAATGTATATTTCCTTCCACTAACAGAGCTATGCCTATTCGGCGACAGATCTTTTGAAACCGTGGACAATTTGAACTTTATATGGTTCGTGCCCTCGCTTAACAAACAAAACGGGGGCTGCCTGTTATGCGTGTGAGCAATATATTTCTATGTAAGCGTACTCACGGTTTTCCAACACATCCAACCTAAATATGCTTGCCAGAACTGGTTGGGAATTTAAGATCAAACATTTTCAAGCGTTCGACATCTCTTTGGCAAAAATCCAATGTTTTTCCATGAACGGCAGCTCTGCCTTCGACCAAGTCTCCTCCCATCTGCTTTGAGTGGCCATTGTCCAGCTTCTGAAGTAAACTTTGTAAAAAGTTTTTTCGTATGGCATGGAACTACTAGATGTTTGTTACTAGCCAGCGATTCCATTGCACGAATATGTGAGGGTGACTCTGTCTAAAAAAGTTCCCTCAGCTTGCCCACCGATGCGTCAGCCTTCTCAACCCAAAAATCCCTCTGTTATGTGCCTGCAAAATAAAAACGTTTATTATCAAAGCGACAATTTAAAATATCTAATGCCACGATATAATTAGCCTCATTTATCTCCAATGAGGCTGATGGTATTGATGGCTGCGCCACTCAAACAGAACTTTTGTAGATGCTGCAGCTTTTCGATAGGGGTTAGCTCGGACTCCTTGTCAATGATCGCGGTGAACATTGAGAAGAAATTGGCCCCTCCGTGTAAAAATTCCACTAAACTTTGGCAGCTCCAGCTGAGGTGAACCGAGATCGATTGGCCATAACGACGATTTTTTGGGATAGCACTTGAGTTGGGGTTGATTGTCCTTAGCATCATTCATTGCTGGACCGACTTTTTGGCTCGCGCTGAAGAATGGTCCAAAGTGATAATATGGACGAGTCGAATTTGGCAGGTACTTCACGGACATGGACTCAAAATCCATTTCCTCTAAGCTGTTGTGCGCCACGGCAAATTAGATTCAGTAGTCAACGATTGCAAACAGTCGCTTGCAATCATATTCATCCATTTGGCACAGCTTCTCACAATCCATATCCGTGCGTATTGATTCTAGCTTATCGAAAGCAGATCTAGTTTTCCAACTTCAAAAATGTAATCCGAGACGCAGGGAATTGTGCTGTGTAAACTGCGTTTATACAAAAAACTTTGCTAAACACTTGGCGTAGCGCCAAATGCCACCGTCCAATGTGTTTCACCAGCCTCATTTGCCAGCAAACGATCAAATTTTTACATATTATTTTTGCATTTCCCATGTTTTGGCTACAGATAGTTGACGCGGATTTGTATTGGTTTTTTGTATAGCATTTTATTGTTTTTAGATGTCAAACGTTTTGTAGGTTCATTTTGAACGTTACGGCAACTTTTATTGCGCGAAAATGTTTTTCGTAGTGCACGGTATTGTTTTTAGAAATTCCAAAGATTAGCAGCCGGTCACGCTAGATGGCGGAAGCAAAACGATTAATAGTTTTCCAAAAAATAACGGACCTCGCATAGAACTCCATGCAGCCGGTAACGACAAATGCGCAGGCTGAAGCAGACTTGAAAGAGAAAAACGAATTTTGATAGCGGGCCGCTAGCATTGAAAATTTCGAAAAAACGACTTTGTTCGCTCTTTCTCTTAGCAAATGTTGAGTTCCCGCGTTTCAAAATTCGAAGAATTAAATGTTTAAATGGAGTTTGTCCAAAGAACTATAAGTTCACGGCGATTTTCCAGGGGGTAACGGCCTTTAAAATGTTGATTTTGAAACTTTTTTTCGGCAACTTTGAAAAACACGAAAATGTTTTTCCGTATTTGGTTTTGTTTTTTGATGTTTATTATTCGACGATTTTTATACAATTTGGCGTATAAATAATGGCGTGGCCGTGAACTGCGATTCGGTGTTTTAAACTCTTAAACAATATTTGCGGACATTTTGAACGTTAATATAACGGGAAAATTTTGGAATTTTTTCGTATGGCAGAACTAATTTGGAGATGTTCGGAGATATTAGCATCATCGACAATATTATTAAAACTGCAACTATAAAGGGGGGCAAAACAAGAGAGCAAATAAACATTTACGAACCTTACATATGCGTGCATCGCTTATGCACCATTTTGAACGACTCAGCGATGAAAATGACAATAGCAACCAGTACTAAGAGCGTTTAAAGTTTGTCTTTATACATGTAAACAAGGCGAGCTGCTTGGTAATTATGCAGCTGCTGCACATCCAAAGAACAACAGAGCATGCCTATTTTCCAGGTACCTTAACGGCCATTTGAATTCCCCCATTTTGACTTTTACTTAAACTTTGAAATGTGTAAAAACTTTTTCATATAACACGGTATTACAACAAATGGGGGTTGCCTGTTATGCATGAGCAATATATAACTGGTTAAATAAGAATTGTAAGAGACAAACCAACATAGTTTTCCAACCTTAAATATGCGTGGCCATTTTGAAACTGGTTGAAATTGTAAGAGCAAACTTTCGCTATACAAATACGGGGGTTGCCAAAACAATTTGGCGTAAAAAAATAATGTATATTGTCCAAAGAACAAAGTATATGCCTATTTTCCAGGTAACCTTAACGGCATTTGAATTCCCGCCATTTTGAACGTACTTAAACCTTTTGAAAATTTTTTAAAACGTTTTTTCGTATGGAACTGGAACTATTTTAGATGTTTGTCCATTAGCATCATTCACTGCTATTAAAACGGCAAATAATTAATATTTGCAAAAAATAACAAAGAGCTATTTTCCAGGTACCTTAACGAGAAGTAAAATAAATGCTTGCATTTACCACCATATTTTGAACGTTAAAAAAATTTTTAAAATTTTTTTTTTTTTTTGTATAGCATGGTATTGTTTTTTGTTTGTCCTTACCATCATTTTGAACGATTACCAACTTCTTAGCATTTTTTAAAATGTTTTTTTTTGTATATATGGTATTGTTTTTAGATGTTTGTCCATTTAGCATCATTCACTGCTATCAAAACGGCATATATAAATAATTAATATTTTCCAAAAAATAACAGAAACTATGCATATTTTCCGGTACCGCCAATTTGGCAAATAAAAACGCATTGCATCAGCTTGCATTTACCACCATTTTGAACGTTACGTCAACTTTGAAAATTTTTTAAAATGTTTTTTTTTTTTGTTTTTAGATGTTTATCCTTTTAGCATCAGTCCATTGCGTAAACATGGCGTAAAAATTATTGTTTAGAGCTATGCCTATTTTTGCACCTTAACGGCATTTGAATCATATTTGAACGTTACGTAAACTTTGAAAATTTTTTTAAACATGTTTTGCCTGTTATGTGTGAGCATGGTACTGTAAGAATTTAAGAGCAAAAATAAACACATCCAACCATTAAATGCGTGCATTGAACTGGGCTATTAAAACGGCGCTATACAAATACTGGGGGTTAATTTTTTCAATGTATAAAAATAATAACAGAGCTATGCATATTTTCCAGGTACCTTAACGGCAAATCCCGCCATTTTGAACTTTACTTAAACTTTGGAAAATTTAAGAGCAAACTTTTACTTACAACTTTGAGCAATATATAACTGTTTTAAAGAATTGTAGATAAACCAAACATTCGCTATAC
The DNA here is from genome assembly GCA_009664405.1 of Drosophila bifasciata. Lineage (NCBI taxonomy): Eukaryota > Metazoa > Arthropoda > Insecta > Diptera > Drosophilidae > Drosophila > Drosophila bifasciata. Next base: position 24,592,282 of record CM019043.1, read on the forward strand.
AACAACTGGGAATTGCCTGTTAAACTTTCGCTATACAATACTTGCTAACTTCTGGTTGTAAAAAAATTGTAAGGCCGTCCAAAGAATAACAGAGCTATGCCTACATCCACCTTAACGGTATGCGTCGCCAGAACTACTTAAGTTTGAAAATTTTTTAAAATGTTTCTTCGTATGGCATGGAACCATTTTTAGATGTTTGTCAAATAGCATCATTGCCAAACGAATTTTGGTAAAAATATTGTGCAAAAAATAACAGAGCTATGCATATTTTCCAGGTATCTAACGGCATTGCATTGCAATTCATTTTTTAAAACCGTTTTTTTTGAACGTATTGTTTTTTACGTCCCTTTAGCATCATTTTGAATGTTAAACTTTGAAAATTTTTTTTTTTAAAATGGTTTTCGTTTGGCCTTTGAATTGGCATTTTGGTCTTAAACTTTTGAAAATTTTTTTAGATGAACTATTTTTAGATGCTTTGCTAGCATCATTCACTGCGTAAAACGGCATATAAATAATTTATATTGTGCAAAAATAAGAGAGCGGCGTATTATTTTCCAGGGTACCTTAACGGCAATAAATGCATTACATCAGCTTGCATTTCCCCACCATTTTGAACGTTACTTCAACTTTGAAAAATGTGTAAAATATTTTTTCATATAACATGGTATTGTTTTAAATGTTTCGTCTTTTTAGCATCATTCATTGCAAACAATTTGGCGTATAAATAATGTATATTGTCCAAAGAATAACAGAGCTATGCCTATTTTCCGTATACTTTAACGGCCTTTTGAATTCCCGCCATTTTTTTTTGGAACTTTTGCTTAAACTTTGAAAATCTGTAAGAGCAAACTTTCGCTTTATAACAACTGGGGTTGCCTGAACGTTACTTATACTTTTGAAAAATGTTTAAAATAACACATTTTTCGTATGGCATGGTATTGTTTTTAGATGTTTTTCCTTTAGCGTCATTCATTGCAAACAATTTGGCGTATGATTATTGTCCAAAGAATAACAGAGCTATGTCTATTTTCCAGGTACCTTAACGGCATTTGAATCCCTGCCATTTTAAACGTTACTTAAACTTTGAAAATTTTTTAAAATGTTTTTTCGTATAGCATGGTACTGTTTTTAGATGTTTGTCCATTAGCATCATTCACTGCTATTAAAACGGCATATAAATAATTAATATTGTCAAAAAACTAACGAACCTATGCATATTTTCCAGGTACCTTAACGGCAAATAAATGCATTACATCAGCTTGCATTTCCCACCATTTTGAACGTTACTTCAACTTTGAAAAATGTGTAAAATATTTTTCATATAACATGGTATTGTTTTTAAATGTTTGTCTTTAGCATCATTCATTGCAAACAATTTGGCGTATAAATAATGTATATTGTCTGTTGGAAGCTGCCGAGCTTTTCGGCAACTCTGACTCCACATTTACGACAATTATTCTCCGTATTTAGTTTTTAATATTTCTGTTTATTATTCGACGATTTTATACAATTTGAAGGGAGCGTGGCCGTGAACTGCGATTCGGTGTGTTAAACTTTACAATATTTGCGAGCTCGATTAATATAACGGGTTCGAGTTGGAATTTTGTAGAACTAATTTGGACTGCTCGGAGATGCGCGGCGATCGACAATATTTTAGACTGCAACTATAAAAGGGCAAAGCACTGCAATATAAACAGTACGAAGGGTGCATACATATGCGTGCGCTTCTATGCACTGTAAGAGGGAGCGATGAGCGCGACAATAGCAAACTAGTATAAGAGCGTATAAAGAGAGTATACATGTAAACAAGGCGAGCTGCTCTTAGTAATTATGTAGCTGCTGCTGCTCCGAACATACCCCCGTTGAAAGACCAGGGCTTTTAACAGGATCCTCAACGGGTAGGACGCACAGCTTGTTGACAGCTCGTCGAGTGGTTCCGGATGGTGTCCGCAGGACGGTGACTCGCACAGTCCCATCAGCTCCAGCGATGACCTCGATCACCCTGGCCAAAGGCCACTTCAACGGCGAG
>CM019043.1:24594610-24607684 GCA_009664405.1 Drosophila bifasciata
CAGTTTTCAAAGTTTAAGTAAAGTTCAAAATGGCGGGAATTCAAATGCCGTTAAAAGGGTACGCGGAAATAGGCGCTCTTGTTATTCTTTGGACAATATACATTATTTGCGCCGCATAAAATTGTTTGCAATATGAATGATGCTAAGGACAAACATCTGAAAACAATACCATGCCATACGAAAAAACATTTTAAAAATTTTCAATGTTTAAGTAACGTTCAAAATATGGCGGGAATTCAAATGCCGTTAAGGTACCTGGAAAATAGGCGCGTAGCTCTGTTATTTCTTTGGACAATATACATTATTTTTACGTAGCAAATTGTTTGGCCAAACATCTAAAAATAGTTCCATGCCATACGAAAAACATTTTTTTTCAAAGTTTAAAATTGCGTTCAAAACCAGTTCTGGCCACGCATATTTAAGGTTTGATATTGTTATTCTTTTGGACAATATACATTATTTTTTTACGCCAACCAGTTTATATATTGCTCACGAAAGTTTGCTAACAATTCAACCCCAGTTGTTGTACATAGCGAAAGTTTGGATCTTGGTTTTGCTCAAAAAGTTTAACAACCAGTTCAAAATGGCACACATAACAGGCCGTTAAAGATTTGTTGTATAAAAGTTTGCTCTGTTAGTCTTTCAAAGTTTAATTAAAGTTCAAAGTGGCGGTTATTCAAATAGCAGTGAATGATGCTAAGGTACAAACATGGAAAAAACCATGCCATGTTATTTGAAAAAATATTTCAAACGCCAAATTTTTCAAAATGGCGGGAATGATGCTAAAAGACAAACGTTAAGGTAACGTTCCTTCTTTGGTGGACAAATACATTATTTATACGCCAAATTTTTGCAATGAAGATGTTAAAGGACAAACATTCAAAATGCTATACGCATAAAAAAAAGCAAATTTATACGTTCAAAACATTTATTTGCCGTTAAGGTACCTGGAAAATATGCATATCTTTTCTCTTATTTTTTGCACAATATTATTTATTTATATGCTGTTTTAATAGCGGTGAATGATGCTATATGACCAAACATCTAAAAATAGTTCCACACCCAGTTGTTGTATAAAACATTTTTAAAAATTTTTCAAAGTTTAAGTAACGTTCAAAATGGCGGGAATTCAAAGGCCGTTAAGGTACCTGGAAAATAGGCATAGCTCTGTTATTCTTTGGACAATATAATATTTTTTTACGCCAAATTGTTTATACCCCGTTTTGTATAGCGAAAGTTTGCTAACAATTCCCAACCAGTTCTGGCCACGCAAAAAGGTTGGATGTGTTGGTTTTGCTATACAAAAAACATTTAAAAAATGCTCACACATAACAAGTTGTTGTATAGCGAAAGTTTGCTCTTACAGTTTTCAAAGTTTAAGTATTCAAAGGTTCAAAATACCACCTGAAAATAGGCATAGCTCTGTTAGTCTTTGGACAATATATTATTTTTATATACCAAATTGTTTGCAATGAATGATGCTTTGGACAAAACATCTAAAAACAATACCATGCTATACGAAAAAACATTTTAAAAATTTTTCAAAGTTTAAGTAACGTTCAAAATGGTGGTAAATTCAAGCTGATGCAATGTGCATTTAAGGTACCACGAAAATAGGCGTAGCTCTGTTATTTTTTGAAAATATAATTATTTACATGCCGTTTGATTTGAATATTGCCAAAATTGTTTGGCAACCCCAATACCATGTTATAGCGAAAGTTTGCTCTTACAATTTTCAAAGTTGAAGTAATGTTCAAAATGGTGGCAAATGCAAGCTGATGTAAATTTATTTGCCGTTAAGGTACCTGGAAATATGCATAGCTCTGTTATTTTTTGGACAATATTAATTTATATATGCCGTTTTTAGCAGTGAATGATGCTAATGGCAAACATCTAAAACAGTACCATGCCATACGAAAAAACATTTTAAAAATTTTCAAAGTTTAAGTAACGTTCAAAATGGTGGAATTCAAATGCCGTTAAGACAAACACCTAAAAAATAGGCATAGCTCTGTTAAAATTTTTGGACAATATACATTATTTTTTACGCCAAATTGTTTTGGAAACCTAAAGTACAAACATAGCAAAAATTTGCCGTTGCAATTCGAAAACCATTTACACGCCACGCACAATTTAAGGTTAACAGGATAATTGTTGTGAATGTTTGCTCTGTTATTCTTTGGACAATATTTAATTAAACGCCAAATTGTTTTAAAATGAAGTTCTAAATTGCTCTGGATAAAGGCAAAATGTTATATAAAACATTTTCAAAATTTTCAAAAGTTTAAAACGTTCAAAATTTAAATTCAAAATGCCGTTAAGGTACCTGGAAAAATAGGCATAGCTCTGTTATTCTTTTGGACAATATACATTATTTATACGCCAAATTGTTTGCAAAATATGCTAAAGACAAACATTTAAAAACAATACCATTTATATGAAAAATATTTTGGCCAAAATATTTAAGGTTGAAAAACATTTTCAAAATGGTTTGCAAGTAACGTTCAAAATGCAATTTATTTGCCGTTAAGGTACCTGGAAAATATGCATAGCTCTGTTATTTTTTTGGACAATATTAATTATTTATATATGTCGTTTTGTTAGAAAATTGAATGATTCGGCTAATAGGACAAAACATCTAAAAAACAATGCTATACGAAAAACATTTTAAAAAATTTTCAAACAAACGTTCAAAATGGCGCTAAATTCAAATGCCGTTAAGGTACCTGGAAAATAGGCCATACTGTTATTCTTTGGACAAATACATTTTTACGCCAAATTTTTGCAATGAATGATGTATAAAGTAACAAAAGTTTTCTTAAAATTCAATACCAATATTTTTTTGGCCACGCATATTTGGTTTTTAAAAAAATTCTTACAAACAGTTATATAATAGTTCCATGCCATAACAAAAAACCCCAGTTGTTGTATAGCGTTCAAAAAAATTTGCCGTTAAGTTTTGGAAAAAGCTCTGTTTGAAAAAATACATTATTTATAGTTCGTTTTGGCGGCAATGAACGAGGCCGTTAAGGACAAACATCGAAAAAGGCATAGCTCTGTTAGTCGTTGGGCAATATACATTATTTATACGCCAAATTGACGTTTTCAAAATGATGCTAAAGGACAAACATTTAAAAACAATACCATGCTATATGAAAAAATATTTTTAAACATTTTCAAAATTAACGTTCAAAATGGTGGAAATGAAAGCTGATGCAATGCATTTATTTGCCGTTAAGGTACCTGGAAAAATATGCATAGCTCTGTTATATTTTGGAAAATATTAATTATTTATATGCCGTTTTAATAGCAGTGAATGATGCTAATGGCCAAACATCTAAAAATAGTTCCATGCCATACGAAAAAAACATTTTAAAAAATTTTCAAAGTTTAAGTAACGTTCAAAATGGCGGGAATTCAAATGCCGTTAAAAAAATAGGTATAGCTCTGTTATTCTTTTTGGACAATATACATTATTTTTTACGCCAAATTGTTTGGCAACCCCCAGATTTGTAATGGCCAAACATCTAAAAATTCCCAACCAGTTCTGGCCACGCATATTTAAAAAGATGTGTTGGTTTGCTCTTACAATTCTTACAAACACGTCTAAAATATGCATTGCTCACTATACGAAAAACATATTTAAACCCAGTTGTTTTAATAGCGAAAGTTTGATTCTTACAGTTTTCAAAGTTTAAGTAAAGTTCAAAATGGCGGGAATTTGGCCGTTAAGGTACCTGGAAAAATAGCCTGAAAATAGGTATAGCTCTGTTATTTTGGACAATATACATTATTTATACGCCAAATTGTTTGCAATGAATGATGCTAAAGGACAAACATCTAAAAACAATACCATGCTATACAAAAAAACATTTTAAAAAATTTTCAAAATTTGACGTAACGTTCTTTATGAATTCAATGCGACAAATATCTGGAAAAATATCTGTTATTTTTTTGGACCAATACAAAATGAATTTATTTTTAAGTTGAAGTAACGTTCAAAATGGTGGCAAATGCAAGCTGATGCAATGCATTTATTTGCCGTTCAAAAATGGCTGGAAAAATGCCGTTAATAGCTCTAAAATTTATTTTTTGCACAATATTAATTATTTATATGGATGTGTTTTAATTCTAACGTGAATGATGCTAATGGACAAACATCTAAAAATAAATTCCATGCTATACGAAAAACATTTAAAACATTTTTCAAAGTTTAACGTTCAAAATGGTCAAAATGGCTGATGTAATGCATTTATTTGCCGTTAAGGTACCTGGAAAATAGGCATAGCTCTGTTATTTTTGGACAATATACATAATTTATACGCCGTTTTGTTTGCAGTGAATGATGCTAAAAGGACAAACATCTAAAAACAATACCATGCTATACGAAAAACATTTTAAAAAAATTTTCATTTTGACGTAACGTTCAAAATGATGCTAAAGGACAAACATCTTGGCGCTATAGTTTGTCTATTTTAAACATTTTTTCCAAAATTTCTTCAAAAATGGTGGACAAAGGTCTGGATGCAATGCATTTATTTGCCGTTCTTTATTTGGAAAAATATGCATAGCTGACGTTATTTTTCAATATTAATTATTTATATGCCGTTTTAATAGCAATGAATGATGCTAAATGGACAAACATCTAAAATAGTTCCATGCCATACGAAAAAAAACATTTTAAAAATTTTCAAAGTTTAAGTAACGTTCAAAATGGCGGGAATTCAAATGCCGTTAAGGTATCCTGGAAAATAATAGGCATAGCTCTGTTATTCTTTTGGACAATATACATTATTTATACGGCAAATTGTTTGCAATGAATGATGCTAAATGACAAACATCTAAAAACAATAATTACATGTTATACGAAAAACATTTTAAAAAAAATTTTCAAAAGTTGACGTAACGTTCAAAATGGTGGTAAATGCAAGCTGATGCAATGCATTTATTTGCCGTTAAGGTACCTGGAAAATATGCGTAGCTCTGTTATTTTTTTGGAAAAATATTAATTATTTATATGCCGTTTTATATAGCGGTGAATGATGCTAATGGACAAACATCTAAAAACAATACCATGCTATACGAAAAAACATTTTAAAAAATTTTCAAAGTTTAAGTAACGTTCAAAATGATTCAAAGGCCAAACACCTGGAAAATAATACTCTGTTATTCTTTGGACAAATACATTTTTAACGCCAAATTGTTTTGCAATGAATGATGCTAAACGTAAACATCTAAAAACAATACAAGCTATACAATGCATTTTAAAACATTTTAAAGGTTTTCAAAAGTTGATCTGTTACGTTTGGAAAATTTAATTTATATGTTCAAAATGGCATTGAATTTAAAGGCCGTTAAGGTACCTGGAAAATAGGCATAGCGAAAAAACATTTTGGAATATTTTTTTTATACGCCAAATTGTTTTGCAATGAATGATGCTAAAGGACAAACATAAAAACAATACCATGCCATACAAAAAAAACATTTTAAAAATTTTTTCAAAAGTTGACGTAACGTTCAAAATGGTGGTAAATGCAAGCTGAAATGCATTTATTTTGCCGTTAAGGTACCTGGAAAATATGCATAGCTCTGTTATTTTTTGGACAATATTAATTATTTATATGCCGCCAAATTGCAGTGAATGATGCTAATGGACAAACATCTAAAAATAGTTCCATGCCATACGAAAAACATTTTAAAAATTTTCAAAGTTTAAGTAACGTTCAAAATGGCGGGAATTCAAATGCCGTTAAGGTACCTAAAAAAATAGGCATAAAAGCTCTGTTATTCTTTGGACAATACATTATTTTTACGCCAAATTGTTCAAAATGATGCTAAAAGACAAACATTTAAAAATAAATTCCATGTTATATAGCGAAAGTTTGCTCTTACAATTTTAAAAGTTGAAGTTCTGGTGGGAAAATGCACGCATATTTAAGGTACCTGGAAAAAATGTGTTAATTTGTTTTTTTGGAAAATATTAATTATTTATATGCCGTTTTGATAGCTGAATGATGCTAAATGGACAAACATCTAAAAAACAGTACCATGCTATACGAAAAATATTTTTAAAATTTTCAAAGTTGAAGTAACGTTCAAAATTCAAATGGCATATACAAAAACATTTTAAAAAAATTCAAATTTGCCGTTAAGGTACCTGTAAAATGATGCAATGCATTTCTGTTAGTCTTTGGAAATATACATTATTTTTTTATATTAATTATTTTATGCCGTTAATAGCAATGAATGATGCTAATGGACAAACATCTAAAAATCCATGCCATATGAAAACATTTTAAAAAATTTTTTCAAAGCCATACGTTCAAATGACAAAAATTCAAATGCCGTTAAGCGGGAATTCAAAATGCCGTTAAGGTACCTGGAAAATAGGCATAGCTCTGTTATTTTTGGACAATATACATTATTTATACGCCAAATTTGAATGGCGTGAATGATGTATTGGACAAACATCTAAAAAAAGCTCTTTTAAAATTGCAAAGTGATCAAACGCATATTTATTTTGATGCCGTTGGTTACCGGAAAATATGGATAACCAGTTATATATTGCTCAAACATATAAAAAATAGTTGTTATATGCCGCGAAAAATAGTTCCATGCCATACAAAAACATTTTAAAAAAATGGACAAAGTTAAAGTTCAAAATGGCGGGAATTCAAATGCCGTTAAGGTACCTGGAAAAATAGGCATAGCTCTTGTTATTCTTTGGACAATATACATTATTTATACGCCAAATTGTTTGCAATGAATGATGCTAAAGGACAAACATCTAAAAACAATACAATGCTATACGAAAAAACATTTTAAAAAATTTTCAAAGTTGACGTAACGTTCAAAATGGTGGTAAATGCAAGCTGATGCAATGCATTTATTTGCCGTTAAGGTACCTGGAAAATATGCGTAGCTCTGTTATTTTTGGAAAATATTAATTATTTATATGCCGTTTTGATAGCAGTGAATGATGCTAATGGACAAACATCTAAAAACAATACCATGCTATACGAAAAAAACATTTTAAAAAATTTTCAAAGTTGACGTAACGTTCAAAATGATGCTAAAGGACAAACATCTAAAAACAATACCATGCTATACAAAAAAACATTTTAAAAAATTTTCAAAGTCAAAATGACAACGTTCAAAATGGTGGTAAATGCAAGCTGATGCAATGCATTTATTTGCCGTTAAGGTACCTGGAAAATATGCATAGCTCTCTTATTTTTGCACAATATTAATTATTTATATGCCGTTTTAATAGCAGTGAATGATGCTAATGGACAAACATCTAAAAATAGTTCCATGCCATACGAAAAAACATTTTAAAAAATTTTCAAAGTTTAAGTAACGTTCAAAATGGCGGGAATTCAAATGCCGTTAAGGTACCTGGAAAAATAGGCATAGCTCTGTTATTCTTTTGACAATATACATTATTTTTACAAAAATTGTTTGGCAACCCCCAGTATTTAAAAAAAGTTTTTTACAAAGTTTCCCAAAAGTTCTGGCCACGCATTTATTTAAGGTACCTGGAAAATATGCATAGCTTTTTTAAATTTAATTATTTATACAACCGTTTTAATTGCTGAACAAACAGGCAAAAATTTGTTCCATGCCATACGAAAAATTTTAAAAAAGTTTCAAAGTTTAAGTAACGTTCAAAATGGCGGATAGCAAAAGGCCGTTAAGGTACCTGGAAAATAGGCATCTAAAGCTCTGTTAGTCTTTTTTGACAATATACATTATTTATACGCCAAATTGTTTGCAATGAATGATGCTAAAAACAAACATTTAAAACAATACCATGCTATATGAAAAAATTTTAAAATTTTTCAAAGGTAACGTTCAAAAATGGTGTTAAAATGCAAAATATTTATGCTCTGCACAACAATATACATTATTTATAATGTAAATTGAAAATGCCGTTTTCTGTTGAATGATGCTAATGGACAAACATCTAAAAAAAGTTCCATGCCATTTTTAAAACCTAACGTTCAAAATGGCGGGAATTCAAATGCCGTTAAGGTACCTGGAAAATAGGCATAGCTCTGTTATTTTTTGACAATATACATTATTTTATACGCCAAATTGTTTGCAATGAATGATGCTAAAAGGACAAACATCTAAAAACAATACCATGCTATAAAAAAAAACATTTTAAAAAAATTTTCAAAGTTGACGTAACGTTCAAAAAATGCAAGCTGATGCAATGCATTTATTTGCCGTTAAGGTACCTGGAAAATATGCATAGCTCTGTTATTTTTTGACAATATACATTATTTATATGCCGTTTTGTTTAGCAGTGAATGATGCTAATGGACAAACATCTAAAACAAGTTCCATGCCATACGAAAAAACATTTTAAAAAATTTTCAAAGTTTAACACGTAACGTTCAAAAAATTTTCAAAGCCGTTAAGGTACCTGGAAAATAGTTCAAAAAATGGCGGGAATTCAAATGCCGTTAAGGTACCTGGAAAATAGGTGACAATATACATTCTACGTTAAATTGTTTGGACAACCCCATATTTGTATTATTTTTAAAATTCCAAACCAGTTTGGCCACGCATTTTAAATGGAGTGAATTGCAAATGGACAAATTTTGCCGTTAAGGTACCTGGAAAAACAGGCAAAAACCAGTTAGCGAAAAAATTTTCATTATTTAAGTAACGTTCAAAATTGGGAATTAAAATGCAACCTGGAAAAATATACATAGCTCTGTTTATTTGGACAATATAATATTTTTAAAATGCCGTTAAGCGAAAATAGGCAACTGTTATATTGGCAACCCCAGTTGCCAAATTGTTTTGTTAAAAACAAAACCAGTAATTTGCTATGAAAACATTTTCAGTTGTTTTCAAAAGTTTGAAGTACAATTTTCAAAATGGCGGGAAAGTTCAAAATGGCCGTTAAAAATGGTACCTGGAAAATAGGCATAGCTCTGTTATTCTTTTGGACAATATACATTATTTATACGCCAAATTGTTTGCAATGAATGATGCTAAAGGACAAAACATCTAAAAACAATACCATGTTATACGAAAAAAAATATTTTAAATAATTTTCAAAGTTTAAGTAAAGTTCAAAATGGCGGGAATTCAAAGGCCGTTAAGGTACCTGGAAAATATGCATTTAGTTATTATTTTTGGACAATATACATTATTTATATGCCGTTTTGTTTAGCAGTGAATGATGCTAAAGGACAAACATCTAAAAATAGTTCCATGCCATACGAAAAAAAAACATTTTAAAAATTTTTCAAAGTTTAAGTAACGTTCAAAATGGCGGGAATTCAAATGCCGTTAAGGTACCTGGAAAATAGGCATAGCTCTGTTATTTTTGGACAATATACATTATTTATACGCCAAATTGTTTTGCAATGAATGATGCTAAAGGACAAACATCTAAAAAAAACAATACCATGCTATTAAAAACATTTTAAAAAATTTTCAAAGTTGAAGTAACGTTCAAAAATGGTGGAAATGCAAGCTGATGCAATGCATTTATTTGCCGTTAAGGTACCTGAAAATATGCATAGCTCTGTTATTTTTTGACAATATACTAATTATTTATATGCCGTTTTAATAGCAGTGAATGACACAAAATGGACAAACATCTAAAAATGTGTACCATGTTATACGAAAAATATTTTAAAAATTTTCAAAGTTTAAGTAACGTTCAAAATTAAGGACAAAATTCAAAGTGCCGTTGTATGGAAAATAGGCATAGCTTTGTTAAAATTTTGGAAAATATACATTAACGTTCAAAATGGCGGGAAATTCAAAGGCAACCCCAGTATTTGTATAAAATATAAAGTTCTGGCCACGCACAATATTAAGGATTTATTGTTTTTTTTTGAATGATGCTAAAAAGACAAACATTTATAAACAATACCATGTTATATGAAAATATTTTGCTCTACAAACATTTAAAAATAGTTTAAAATGAAATTCAAAGTTTGTCAAAAATTTTCAATTGTTTAAAAATTTTTTGATCTTAATTTATTTGCCGTTAAGGTACCTGGAATTTAGGTATGCTCTGTTATTTTTGGACAATATATTATTTATATGCCAAATTGTTTGCAATGAATGATGCTAATGGACAAACATCTAAAAATAGTTCCATGTATACGAAAAAACATTTTAAAAAAATTTTCAAAGTTTAAGTAACGTTCAAAATGGCGGGAATTCAAATGCCGTTAAGGTACCTGAAAATAGGCATAGCTCTGTTATTCTTTTGGACAATATACATTATTTATACGCCAAATTGTTTGCAATGAATGATGCTAAAAGACAAACATTTAAAAAACAATACCATGTTATATGAAAAATATTTTACTTTTTTTCAAAGTTGAAGTAACGTTCAAAATGGTGGGAAATGCAAGCTTCAAAATGCCGTTAAGGTACCTGGAAAATATGCAGCTGTTGTTTTGCAATATACATTATTTATATGCCGTAGCAGTGAATGATATTGGAAAACATAAAAACAATTCCATTATACGAAAAATTTTTAAAAAATTTTAATTATTTATATGCCGTTTTAATAGCAGTGAATGATGCTAATGGACAAACATCTAAAAAAACAGTTCCATGCTATACGAAAAACATTTTTAAAAAATTTTCAAAGTTGACGTAACGTTCAAAATGGTGGGAATTCAAATGCATTTATTTGCCGTTAAGGTACCTGAAAAATAGGCATAGCTCTGTTATTTTTGGACAATATTAATTATTTATATGCCGTTTTGATAGCAGTGAATGATGTTAATGGACAAACATCTAAAACAGTACCATGCTATACGAAAAACATTTTAAAAAATTTTCAAAGTTGACGTAACGTTCAAAATGGTGGTAATTCAAATGCCAAGGTGCCTTAACGCATATTTGCCGTTGATGTGTTGGTTTGTTACAATTTACAACCAGTTATATATTTTACACAAACAGGCAACCCCAGTGTTGCTAATAGCGAAAGTTTGCATCTTACAATTTTCAAAGTTTAAGTAAACGTTCAAAATGGCGGGAATTGCGGCCGTTAAGGTACCTGGAAAAATAGGCATAGCTCTGTTATATTTTTGGACAATATACATTATTTATATGCCAGTTTTGTTTGCAAAAATGATGCTAAAGGACAAACATCTAAAACAATACCATTAAAAAAAAACATTTTACAGTTTTCAAAGTTTAAGTAAAAAAATGGCGGGAATTCAAAGGCCATTTTGGACAATATCCAAACACATTATTTTTACGCCAAATTGTTTGGCAACCCCAGTATTTGTATAGCGAAAGTTTTTTTACAATTCCCAACCAGTTCTGGCCACGCATATTTAAGGTTGGACAAAATGGTTTGCTTTTGTGTTCCAACCAGTTATATATTGCTGGAAAAACCCCAAAGCATAGTTTAAAACATTTTCAAAGTTTAAGTAACGTTCAAAATGGCGGGAATTCGTTTCAAGCACGCCGACACGTTAAGGTACCTTAAAAATTTATATATTGTTTGGACAATATCACAAATGAATGATGCAAACCCCCAATGAATGTTGTAGGAAAAAAATTTAAAAACCATGCCATACGAAAAACATTTTAAAAAATTTTCAAAGTTTAAGTAACGTTCAAAAATGGCGGGAATTCAAAATGCCGTTAAGGTACCTGGAAAATAGGCATAGCTCTGTTATTTTTTGGACAATATACATTATTTATACGCCAAATGAATGATTGGACAAAACATCTAAAAACAATACCATGCTATAGCGAAAAACATTTTTTAAAATTTTTCAAAGTTGACGTAACGTTGATATGTTGGAAAAATCTAAAATTTGCATACCAGTTATTTTTGGACAAAGTTAACAGGCAACCCCGTTTTTTGTGAATGACAGCGACAAAACATTTAAAAACAGTTCAAAAGTTTTCAAAGTTTAAGCTGAGTTCAAAAATGGCGGGATTTATTTGCCGTTAAGGTACCTGGAAAATAGGCATAGCTCTGTTATTTTTTGACAATATACATTATTTATACGCCGTTTTAATAGCAGTGAATGATTTAGGCCGCATATTAAAGGACAAACATCTAAAAACAAGTTACAATGCAGTTTTACGAAAAAAAATTTTAAAAAAGTTATATTTCAAAAAAATTTTCAAAAGGTGGTAAATTCAAAATGCAATGAATTCATTTGCCGTTAAGGTACCTGGAAAAAATAAATTTTTGGAAAAATAACATTATTTATACGCCGTTTTTTTGCAATGAATGATGCTAATGGACAAACATCTAAAAACAAACTCATGCCATACGAAAAACATTTTAAAAATTTTCAAAGTTGATAACGTTCAAAATGGCATTTATTTGCCGTTAAGGTAATTTGAAAATATGCATAGCTCTGTTATTTTTGCACAATATTAATTATTTATGCCGTTTTAATAGCAATGAATGATGCTAATGGACAAACATCTAAAAAAAACCATGCCATAAGAAAAAATTAAAAAAATTTTCAAAGTTTAAGTAACGTTCAAAATGGCGGGAATTCAAATGCCGTTAAGGTACCTGGAAAATAGGCATAGCTCTGTTATTCTTTTGGACAATATACATTATTTTTACGCTAAATTGTTTGGCAACCCCAGTATTTGTATAGGACAAAGTTTGTATGGCCAGCATATTTAAGGTTGATGTGTTGGTTTGTTCTTACAATTCTTACAACCAGTTATATTTGCTCACACATAACAGGCAACCCTCAGTTGTTGTATAGCGAAAAAATTTTCAAAGTTTAAGTAAAGTTCAAAATGGCGGGAATTCAAAGGCCGTTAAGGTACCTGGAAAATAGGCATAGCTCTGTTAGTCTTTTGGACAATATACATTATTTATACGCCAAATTTTTGCAATGAATGATGCTAAAAGACAAACATTTAAAAACAATACCATGTTATATGAAAAAATATTTTACACATTTTTCAAAGTTGAAGTAACGTTCAAAATGGTGGGAAATGCAAGCTGATGTAATGCATCTATTTGCCGTTAAGGTACCTGGAAAATATGCATAGCTCTCTTATTTTTTGCACAATATTAATTATTTATATGCCGTTTTA
>CM019043.1:24607984-24628578 GCA_009664405.1 Drosophila bifasciata
GTGTTCTTCCATTTTGGATCGCAATATCTTCAGTTATATCCACCTTAAGGACATGAAACCAAACGTATTACAAAGAGATTATCACGGCCTTTCACAGGACACTTGATTCGTGTCGATGGAATGAATATAACTGAAGATATTGCCGTCCGAATGTGCAACACTTCAGGATATTATCGCTTAACCTTCAGATATATCCTCCCTTTGTTACACATTCGGTTGGCTATATCTTCAGTTATATCCTTTCAATCGACACGAATCAAGTGTCCTGTGAAAAACGCCGAAATAATCCGATGGTAAAACTTTTGGTTTCATGTCCTTTAAGCGGACAAATCTGAAGATATTGCGGTCCATATGGAGGATATACCTAAAGGTTAAGCGATCCAAACCTGAAGTGTTCTTCCATTTGGATCGCAATATCCGTAGTCATATCCACCTTAAGGACATGAAACAAAACGTATTACAAAGAGATTATCACGGCCTTTCACAGGACACTTGATTCGTGTCGATGGAATGAATATAACTGAAGATATTGCCGTCCGAATGTGCAACACTTCAGGATATTATCGCTTAACCTTCAGATATATCCTCCCTTTGTTACACATTCGGTTGGCTATATCTTCAGTTATATCCTTTCAATCGACACGAATCAAGTGTCCTGTGAAAGGCCGAAATAATCCCTATGTAAAACTTTTGGTTTCATGTCCTTTAAGCGGACAAATCTGAAGATATTGCGGTCCATATGGAGGATATACCTAAAGGTTAAGCGATCCATTCCTGAAGTGTTCTTCCATTTGGATCGCAATATCTTCAGTTATATCCACCTTAAGGACATGAAACCAAACGTATTACAAAGAGATTATCACGGCCTTTCACAGGACACTTGATTCGTGTCGATGGAATGAATATAACTGAAGATATTGCCGTCCGAATGTGCAACACTTCAGGATATTATCGCTTAACCTTCAGATATATCCTCCCTTTGTTACACATTCGGTTGGCTATATCTTCAGTTATATCCATTCAATCGACACGAATCAAGTGTCCTGTGAAACGCCGAAATAATCCCTATGTAATACTTTTGGTTTCATGTCCTTTAAGCGGACAAATCTGAAGATATTGCGGTCCATATGGAGGATATACCTAAAGGTTAAGCGATCCAAACCTGAAGTGTTCTTCCATTTTGGATCGCAATATCTTCAGTTATATCCACCTTAAGGACATGAAACCAAAAGTATTACAAACAGATTATCACGGCCTTTCACAGGACACTTGATTCGTGTCGATGGAATGAATATAACTGAAGATATTGCCGTCCGAATGTGCAACACTTCAGGATATTATCGCTTAACCTTCAGATATATCCTCCCTTTGTTACACATTCGGTTGGCTATATCTTCAGTTATATCCATTCAATCGACACGAATCAAGTGTCCTGTGAAAGGCCGAAATAATCCCTATGTAATACTTTTGGTTTCATGTCCTTTAAGCGGACAAATCTGAAGATATTGCGGTCCATATGGAGGATATACCTAAAGGTTAAGCGATCCAAACCTGAAGTGTTCTTCCATTTGGATCGCAATATCTTCAGTTATATCCACCTTAAGGACATGAAACCAAACGTATTACAAAGAGATTATCACGGCCTTTCACAGGACACTTGATTCGTGTCGATGGAATGAATATAACTGAAGATATTGCCGTCCGAATGTGCAACACTTCAGGATATTATCGCTTAACCTTCAGATATATCCTCCTTTGTTACACATTCGGTTGGCTATATCTTCAGTTATATCCTTTCAATCGACACGAATCAAGTGTCCTGTGAAACGCCGAAATAATCCCGATGTAAAACTTTTGGTTTCATGTCAATTAAGCGGACAAATCTGAAGATATTGCGGTCCATATGGAGGATATACCTAAAGGTTAAGCGATCCATTCCTGAAGTGTTCTTCCATTTGGATCGCAATATCTGTAGTAATATCCACCTTAAGGACATGAAACCAAACGTATTACAAAGAGATTATCACGGCCTTTCACAGGACACTTGATTCGTGTCGATGGAATGAATATAACTGAAGATATTGCCGTCCGAATGTGCAACACTTCAGGATATTATCGCTTAACCTTCAGATATATCCTCCCTTTGTTACACATTCGGTTGGCTATATCTTCAGTTATATCCATTCAATCGACACGAATCAAGTGTCCTGTGAAAGGCCGAAATAATCCCTATGTAAAATTTTTTGGTTTCATGTCCTTTAAGCGGACAAATCTGAAGATATTGCGGTCCATATGGAGGATATACCTAAAGGTTAAGCGATCCAAACCTGAAGTGTTCTTCCATTTGGATCGCAATATCTTCAGTTATATCCACTTTAAGGACATGAAACCAAAAGTATTACAAACAGATTATCACGGCCTTTCACAGGACACTTGATTCGTGTCGATGGAATGAATATAACTGAAGATATTGCCGTCCGAATGTGCAACACTTCAGGATATTATCGCTTAACCTTCAGATATATCCTCCCTTTGTTACACATTCGGTTGGCTATATCTTCAGTTATATCCTTTCAATCGACACGAATCAAGTGTCCTGTGAAAGGCCGAAATAATCCCTATGTAAAACTTTTGGTTTCATGTCCTTTAAGCGGACAAATCTGAAGATATTGCGGTCCATATGGAGGATATACCTAAAGGTTAAGCGATCCAAACCTGAAGTGTTCTTCCATTTTGGATCGCAATATCTTCAGTTATATCCACCTTAAGGACATGAAACCAAACGTATTACAAAGAGATTATCACGGCCTTTCACAGGACACTTGATTCGTGTCGATGGAATGAATATAACTGAAGATATTGCCGTCCGAATGTGCAACACTTCAGGATATTATCGCTTAACCTTCAGATATATCCTCCCTTTGTTACACATTCGGTTGGCTATATCTTCAGTTATATCCTTTCAATCGACACGAATCAAGTGTCCTGTGAAAGGCCGAAATAATCCTATGTAAAACTTTTGGTTTCATGTCTTTAAGCGGACAAATCTGAAGATATTGCGGTCCATATGGAGGATATACCTAAAGGTTAAGCGATCCAAACCTGAAGTGTTCTTCCATTTGGATCGCAATATCTTCAGTTATATCCACCTTAAGGACATGAAACCAAACGTATTACAAAGAGATTATCACGGCCTTTCACAGGACACTTGATTCGTGTCGATGGAATGAATATAACTGAAGATATTGCCGTCCGAATGTGCAACACTTCAGGATATTATCGCTTAACCTTCAGATATATCCTCCCTTTGTTACACATTCGGTTGGCTATATCTTCAGTTATATCCTTTCAATCGACACGAATCAAGTGTCCTGTGAAACGCCGAAATAATCCCTATGTAAAACTTTTGGTTTCATGTCAATTAAGCGGACAAATCTGAAGATATTGCGGTCCATATGGAGGATATACCTAAAGGTTAAGCGATCCAAACCTGAAGTGTTCTTCCATTTGGATCGCAATATCTTCAGTTATATCCACCTTAAGGACATGAAACCAAACGTATTACAAAGAGATTATCACGGCCTTTCACAGGACACTTGATTCGTGTCGATGGAATGAATATAACTGAAGATATTGCCGTCCGAATGTGCAACACTTCAGGATATTATCGCTTAACCTTCAGATATATCCTCCCTTTGTTACACATTCGGTTGGCTATATCTTCAGTTATATCCATTCAATCGACACGAATCAAGTGTCCTGTGAAAGGCCGAAATAATCCCTATGTAAAACTTTTTGGTTTCATGTCCTTTAAGCGGACAAATCTGAAGATATTGCGGTCCATATGGAGGATATACCTAAAGGTTAAGCGATCCAAACCTGAAGTGTTCTTCCATTTGGATCGCAATATCTTCAGTTATATCCACCTTAAGGACATGAAACCAAACGTATTACAAAGAGATTATCACGGCCTTTCACAGGACACTTGATTCGTGTCGATGGAATGAATATAACTGAAGATATTGCCGTCCGAATGTGCAACACTTCAGGATATTATCGCTTAACCTTCAGATATATCCTCCCTTTGTTACACATTCGGTTGGCTATATCTTCAGTTATATCCATTCAATCGACACGAATCAAGTGTCCTGTGAAAGGCCGAAATAATCCCGATGTAAAACTTTTGGTTTCATGTCCTTTAAGCGGACAAATCTGAAGATATTGCGGTCCATATGGAGGATATACCTAAAGGTTAAGCGATCCAAACCTGAAGTGTTCTTCCATTTGGATCGCAATATCTTCAGTTATATCCACCTTAAGGACATGAAACCAAACGTATTACAAAGAGATTATCACGGCCTTTCACAGGACTTTTGATTCGTGTCGATGGAATGAATATAACTGAAGATATTGCCGTCCGAATGTGCAACACTTCAGGATATTATCGCTTAACCTTCAGATATATCCTCCCTTTGTTACACATTCGGTTGGCTATATCTTCAGTTATATCCATTCAATCGACACGAATCAAGTGTCCTGTGAAAGGCCGAAATAATCCCTATGTAAAACTTTTGGTTTCATGTCCTTTAAGCGGACAAATCTGAAGATATTGCGGTCCATATGGAGGATATACCTAAAGGTTAAGCGATCCAAACCTGAAGTGTTCTTCCATTTGGATCGCAATATCTTCAGTTATATCCACCTTAAGGACATGAAACCAAAAGTATTACAAAGAGATTATCACGGCCTTTCACAGGACACTTGATTCGTGTCGGTGGAATGAATATAACTGAAGATATTGCCGTCCGAATGTGCAACACTTCAGGATATTATCGCTTAACCTTCAGATATATCCTCCCTTTGTTACACATTCGGTTGGCTATATCTTCAGTTATATCCTTTCAATCGACACGAATCAAGTGTCCTGTGAAACGCCGAAATAATCCCGATGTAAAACTTTTTGGTTTCATGTCAATTAAGCGGACAAATCTGAAGATATTGCGGTCCATATGGAGGATATACCTAAAGGTTAAGCGATCCAAACCTGAAGTGTTCTTCCATTTGGATCGCAATATCTGTAGTTATATCCACTTTAAGGACATGAAACCAAACGTATTACAAAGAAATTATCACGGCCTTTCACAGGACACTTGATTCGTGTCGATGGAATGAATATAACTGAAGATATTGCCATCCGAATGTGCAACACTTCAGGACATTATCGCTTAACCTTCAGATATATCCTCCTTTGTTACACATTCGGTTGGCTATATCTTCAGTTATATCCATTCAATCGACACGAATCAAGTGTCCTGTGAAACGCCGAAATAATCCCGATGGAAAACTTTTGGTTTCATGTCCTTTAAGCGGACAAATCTGAAGATATTGCGGTCCATATGGAGGATATACCTAAAGGTTAAGCGATCCAAACCTGAAGTGTTCTTCCATTTGGATCGCAATGTCTTCAGTTATATCCACTTCAAGGACATGAAACCAAAAGTAATACAAACAGATTATAACGGCTTTCGCAGGACACTTGATTCGTGTCGGTGGAATGAATATAACTGAAGATATTGCCGTCCGAATGTGCAACACTTCAGGACATTATCGCTTAACCTTCAGATATATCCTCCCTTTGTTACACATTCGGTTGGCTATATCTTCAGTTATATCCTTTCAATCGACACGAATCAAGTGTCCTGTGAAACGCCGAAATAATCCCGATGTAAAACTTTTGGTTTCATGACAATTAAGCGGACGAATATGAAGATATTGCGGTCCATATGGAGGATATACCTAAAGGTTAAGCGATCCAAACCTGTAGTGTTCTTCCATTTGGATCGCAATATCTTCAGTTATATCCACCTTAAGGAAATGAAACCAAACGTATTACAAAGAGATTATCACGGCCTTTCACAAGACACTTGATTCGTGTCGGTGGAATGAATATAACTGAAGATATTGCCGTCCGAATGTGCAACACTTCAGGATATTATCGCTTAACCTACCTCGCTGGCAATGTCTGTTTTATTATATGGTTGGATATATATGTTATTATTAATATGTATATGAAAAATATTGAAGTGATGATGCGTTTCTTTGATTAAAATAAGAGACCCAATTATCGTTAAGAGGCACTTGCATGTAAATATGCCCGATTTGCGGAGGCCGTGACAAAAAACCTATATAGGGAGTAGTATCGTGCTTTGCCGATATACCGATAGTTAGCGATAGTTATCGAAAGTTGCCGATAGTTATCGATAGTTGCAGATAGTTATCGATAGTTGCCGATAGTTACCGATAGTTGCAGATAGTTATCGATAGTTATCGAAATATCGATGGTTGCCGAGAGTTATCGATATACCGATAGTTATCGATATTTATATAAAAAGTGTAGAATACTTTTAGGGGCATATATTAAAAAGTGTAGCAAAAACGAGAAAGAACAACGGACTCGCTTCGAACGCGACTCTACTTTTATACCCGTACTCAGTGATGTGGAATTTTAAAATGTTTTATCAGTTTTTACATTTTAAATTGTTTGCTACATCCGTCATCGACATCTACACAATCTACATCAGTTCTCACAACAACACACGTACACTGTACGAGGCAGCATGTTTGAGCGTGAGTGTGTGTGTGAGAGAATCTGCAGCCACAATCAACCCCAATAAATGACATGTTGCAGGAGTGGGGGGAATTGCTTCTGAAAATTCATTTGATCATTGTGGCTACAATAATGATCCGATCTGAACCAAATTCGGGAATCTGGTAGATATGGTCATTTTCTACAATTCTGCATTTTTGGTTTTTTCAAAATTGTGGATTTTCGTCTTTTGGGAGGGCGAAAGGGAAGAGGGCGAAATTTTGAAATACACTTGTTCAGGTTTGGTATCACAGGAGTCTTGGCCAATAGTTTGGTTCCTCTAGCTCTTATAGTCTCTGAGATCCAGGCGACACAAAAAACCAAATCGCCTCGTTTTTGTGTGAGTGCGAAAGAGAGGGTGCAAAGTTTTTATACCCGTACTCGAAGAGTAATAGGGTATATTGTATTTGTGGTAAAGTGGATGTGTGTAACACACAGAAGGAGGCGTTTCCGACCCCATAAAGTATATATATTCTTGATCAGCATCAATAGCCGAGTCGATATAGCCATGTCTGTCCGTCCGTCTGTCCGTCCGTCTTGTTTTTCACTCATTGCTCGAAGGCTATTAGAGCTAGACCAATCAAATTTTTTTTCCAGACTGATGTGATATCTCCTCCTAGAAAAGTGTTTCAAAATTTCGCCCCGCCCACTTGCGCCCCCACAAAGGGCGCACATCTGTGGCGTCCACAATTGTAAAGACAGCAGAAAACGAAAAATGCAGAATCATAGAGACAGCCCATATCTATCAGGGGCCCAAATCTGAATCGGATCGGATCATTAATATAGCCACAATAGAGAAAAACATACGCAAAAACTTCGCTCCATCCCTTTCGCACTCACACAAAATCGAGTAATTTTGGTTTTTCGTAAAAATGAACGCCTAGATCTCAGAGACTATAAAAGCTAGAGCAACCAAACTTTTTGCCAAGACTCCTGTGATACCAAACCTGAACAAGTGTATTTCAAAATTTCGCCACGCCCCCTTCCGCCCCCCCAAAACACGAAAATCCACAATTTTTAAGATAGAAAAAAAATATAAATGCAGTTTTGTAGAGAATGACCATATCTACCAGATTCCCGAATTTGGTTCAGATCGGATCATTATTGTAGCCACAATGATCAAATGAATTTTCAGAAGCAATTCCCCCACTCCTGCAACATAAGTCATTTATTGGGGTTGATTGTGGCTGCAGATTCTCTCACACACACACTCACGCTCAAAAATGCTGCCTCGTGCAGTGTACGTGTGTTGTTGTGAGAACTGATGTAGATTATGTAGATGTAGATGTCGATGACAGATGTAGCAAAAAATGTAAAATGTAAAAATGATAAAACATTTTAAAATTCCACATAAATCACATGTGTACTGACTGAGTACGGGTATAAAAGTAGAGTCGCGTTCGAAGCGACTCCGTACGTTCTTTCTCGTTTCGTATGTTTTTGTCTATTGTGGCTATATTAATGATCCGATCCGATTCAGATTTGGGCCCCTGATAGATATGGTTTTCAGCTATGATTCTGCATTTTTTGTTTTCTGTTATCTTTAAAACTGTGGACGCCACAGATGTGCGCCCTTTGTGGGGGCGGAAGTGGTCGGGCGACATTTTGAAACACTTTTCTAGGAGTGAGATATCACATCAGTCTGGAAAAAAAATTTGATTGGTCTAGCTCTAATAGCCTTCGAGCAATGAGTGAAAAACAAGACGGACGGACAGACGGACGGACAGACATGGCTATATCGACTCGGCTATTGATGCTGATCAAGAATATATATACTTTATGGGGTCGGAAACGCTTCCTTCTGTCTGTTACACACATCCAATTTTACCACAAATACAATATACCCTTTTACTCTTCGAGTACGGGTATAATTAGAGAAAAAATTATCGTTAAGAGGCACTTGCAGGTAAAAATGCCCGATTTGCGGAGGCCGTGGCAAAAAACCTATATAGGGGAGTAGTATCGTGCTTGGTATAGTATCGTGCTTTGCCGATATACCAATAGCTATCGAAAGTTGCCGATAGTTATCGAAAGTTGCCGATAGTTATCGAAATATCGATGGTTGTCGATAGTTATCGAAAGTTGCCGATAGTTATCGATATACCTATAGTTACCGATGGTTATCGATGTTTATATAAAAAGTGTTGCATACTTTTAGGGGCATATAATAGAAAGTGTTGCATACTTTTAGGGGCATATAATAGAAAGTGTTGCATACTTTTAGGGGCATATATTTTAAAAAATGTAGCATATAATCCATATATGGCAATGTCTGTTTTATTATATGGTTGGATATATGTTATTATTAATATGTATACGATACTATTGAAGTGTTAAAGCGTTTCTTGTATTAAAATAAGAGAAAAAATGATCATTAAGAGGCACTTGCAGGTAAAAATGCCCGATTTGCGAAGGCCGTGGCAAAAAACCTATATAAGGAGTGGTATCGTGCTGGGTATATGTCATATGAAGAACAATTGAAAATTGCATATTTTATATGATTTGGGGAATATACCTCGCTGGCAATGTCTGTTTTATTATATTGTTGGATATATATGTTATTATTAATATGTATATGAATACTATTGAAATGTTAATGCGTTTCTTGTATTAAAATAAGAGACAAAATGATCGTTAAGAGGCACTTGCAGGTAAAAATGCCCGATTTGCGGGGGCCGTGGCAAAAAACCTATATAGGAGTGGTATCGTATTTGGTATAGTGATATGAAGAACAATTAAACATTGCATCTTTTATATGATTTGTGGAATATACCTAGCTGGCAATGTCTGTTTTATTATATGGTTGGATATATATGTTATTATTAATATGTATATGGATAATATTGAAGTGATAATGCGTTTCTTGTATTAAAAAAAGAGAAAAAATGATCGTTAAGTGGCACTTGCAGGTAAAAATGCCCGATTTTCGGAGGCCGTGGCAAAAAACCTATATAGGGAGTGGTATCGTGCTTGGTATAGTCATATGAAGAACAATTAAAAATTGCATCTTTTATATGATTTGTGGAATATACCTAGCTGGCAATGTCTGTTTTATTATATGGTTGGATATATATGTTATTATTAATATGTATATGAATAATATTGAAGTGATAATGTGTTTCTTGTATTAAAAATAAGAAAAAAAATGATCGTTAAGAGGCACTTGCAGGTAAAAATGGCCGATTTGCGGAGGCACCGGAAAAAAAAAACCTATATAGGGGAGTGATATCGTGCTTGGTATAGTCATATGAAGAACAATTAAAAATTGCATCTTTTATATGATTTGTGGAATATACCTAGCTGGCAATGTCTGTTTTATTATATGGTTGGATATATATGTTATTATTAATATGCATATTAATACTATTGAAGTGATAATATGTTTCTTTTATTAAAATAAGAGAAAAAAATGATCGTTGCAGTAAAAAAATGCCCGATTTGCAGAGGCCGTGGCAAAAAACCTATATAGGGAGTGGTATCGTGCTTGGTATAGTCATATGAAGAACAATTAAAAATTTCATCTTTTATATGATTTGGAGAATATACCTAGCTGGCAATGTCTGTTTTATTATATGGTTGAATATATATGTTATTATTAATATGTATATGAATAATATTGAAGTGATAATGTGTTTCCTGTATTAAAAAATAAGAGAAAAAAATGATCGTTAAGAGGCACTTGCAGGTAAAAATGGCCGATTTGCGGAGGCCGCGGAAAAAAACCTATATAGGGAGTGGTATCGTGCTTGGTATATGTCATATGAAGAACAATTAAAAATTGCATATTTTATATGATTTGGGGAATATACCTCGCTGGCGATGTCTGTTTTATTATATGGTTGGATATATATGTTATTATTAATATGTATATGAAAAATATTGAAGTGATGATGCGTTTCTTGTATTAAAATAAGAGAAAAAATGATCGTTAAGAGGCACTTGCAGGTAAAAATGCCCGATTTGCGGAGGCCGCGGAAAAAAACCTATATAGGGAGTGGTATCGTGCTTGGTATATGTCATATGAAGAACAATTGAAAATTGCATTTTTTATATGATTTGGGGAATATACCTAGCTGGCAATGTTTTTTTTATTATATTGTTGGATATATATGTTATGTATATGATACTATTGAAGTGTTAATGCGTTTCTTGTATTAAAATAAGAGAAAAAAAATCGTCGTTAAGAGGCACTTGCAGGTAAAAATGCCCAATTTGCGGAGGCCGTGGCAAAAAACCTATATAGGGAGTGGTATCGTGCTTGGTATAGGCATATGAAGAACAATTAAAAATTGCATCTTTTATATGATTTGGGGAATATGCCCAGCTGGCAATGTCTGTGTTATTATATGGTTGGATATATATGTTATTATTAATATGTATATGAAAAATATTGAAGTGATGATGCGTTTCTTGTATTAAAATAAGAGAACAAATGATCGTTAAGAGGCACTTGCAGGTAAAATGCCCGATTTGCGGAGGCCGTGGCAAAAACCTATATTAGGAGTGGTATCGTGCCGGGTATATGTCATATGAAGAACAATTGAAAATTGCATATTTTATATGATTTGGGGAATATACCTCGCTGGCAATGTCTGTTTTATTATATTGTTGGATATATATGTTATTATTAATATGTATATGAATACTATTGAAATGTTAATGCGTTTCTTGTATTAAAATAAGAGACAAAATGATCGTTAAGAGGCACTTGCAGGTAAAAATGCCCGATTTGCGGGGGCCGTGGCAAAAAACCTATATAGGGAGTGGTATCGTATTTGGTATAGTGATATGAAGAACAATTAAACATTGCATCTTTTATATGATTTGTGGAATATACCTAGCTGGCAATGTCTGTTTTATTATATGGTTGGATATATATGTTATTATTAATATGTATATGGATAATATTGAAGTGATAATGCGTTTCTTGTATTAAAAAAAAGAGAAAAAATGATCGTTAAAGTGGCACTTGCAGGTAAAAATGCCCGATTTTCGGAGGCCGTGGCAAAAAAACCTATATAGGGAGTGGTATCGTGCTTGGTATAGTCATATGAAGAACAATTAAAAATTGCATCTTTTATATGATTTGTGGAATATACCTAGCTGGCAATGTCTGTTTTATTATATGGTTGGATATATATGTTATTATTAATATGTATATGAATAATATTGAAGTGATAATGTGTTTCTTGTATTAAAAAATAAAGAAAAAAAAAATGATCGTTAAGAGGCACTTGCAGGTAAAAATGGCCGATTTGCGGAGGCACCGGAAAAAAACCTATATAGGGAGTGATATCGTGCTTGGTATAGTCATATGAAGAACAATTAAAAATTGCATCTTTTATATGATTTGTGGAATATACCTAGCTGGCAATGTCTGTTTTATTATATGGTTGGATATATATGTTATTATTAATATGCATATTAATACTATTGAAGTGATAATATGTTTCTTTTATTAAAATAAGAGAAAAAATGATCGTTGCAGGTAAAAATGCCCGATTTGCAGAGGCCGTGGCAAAAAACCTATATAGGGAGTGGTATCGTGCTTGGTATATAGTCATATGAAGAACAATTAAAAATTTCATCTTTTATATGATTTGGAGAATATACCTAGCTGGCAATGTCTGTTTTATTATATGGTTGAATATATATGTTATTATTAATATGTATATGAATAATATTGAAGTGATAATGTGTTTCCTGTATTAAAAAATAAGAGAAAAAAAATGATCGTTAAGAGGCACTTGCAGGTAAAATGGCCGATTTGCGGAGGCCGCGGAAAAAAACCTATATAGGAGTGGTATCGTGCTTGGTATATGTCATATGAAGAACAATTAAAAATTGCATATTTTATATGATTTGGGGAATATACCTCGCTGGCGATGTCTGTTTTATTATATGGTTGGATATATATGTTATTATTAATATGTATATGAAAAATATTGAAGTGATGATGCGTTTCTTGTATTAAAATAAGAGAAAAAATGATCGTTAAGAGGCACTTGCAGGTAAAATGCCCGATTTGCGGAGGCCGCGGGAAAAAACCTATATAGGGAGTGGTATCGTGCTTGGTATATGTCATATGAAGAACAATTGAAAATTGCATTTTTTATATGATTTGGGGAATATACCTAGCTGGCAATGTTTGTTTTATTATATTGTTGGATATATATGTTATGTATATGATACTATTGAAGTGTTAATGCGTTTCTTGTATTAAAATAAGAGAAAAAATGATCGTTAAGAGGCACTTGCAGGTAAAAATGCCCAATTTGCGGAGGCCGTGGCAAAAACCTATATAGGAGGAGTGGTATCGTGCTTGGTATAGGCATATGAAGAACAATTAAAAATTGCATCTTTTATATGATTTGGGGAATATGCCCAGCTGGCAATGTCTGTGTTATTATATGGTTGGATATATATGTTATTATTAATATGTATATGAAAAATATTGAAGTGATGATGCGTTTCTTGTATTAAAATAAGAGAACAAATGATCGTTAAGAGGCACTTGCAGGTAAAAATGCCCGATTTGCGGAGGCCGTGGCAAAAAACCTATATTAGGAGTGGTATCGTGCCGGGTATATGTCATATGAAGAACAATTGAAAATTGCATATTTTATATGATTTGGGGAATATACCTCGCTGGCGATGTCTGTTTTATTATATGGTTGGATATATATGTTATTATTAATATGTATATGAAAAATATTGAAGTGATGATGCGTTTCTTTGTATTAAAATAAGAGAAAAAATGATCGTTAAGAGGCACTTGCAGGTAAAATGCCCGATTTGCGGAGGCCGCGGAAAAACTATATATAGGGAGTGGTATCGTGCTTGGTATATGTCATATGAAGAACAATTAAAAATTGCATTTTTTATATGATTTGGGGAATATACCTAGCTGGCAATGTATGTTATATTATATGGTTATTATATATGTTATTATTAATATGTATATGAATAATATTGAAGTGATGATGCGTTTCTTGTATTAAAATAAGAGAAAAAATGATCGTTAAGAGGCACTTGCAGGTAAAATGGCCGATTTGCGGAGGCCGCGGAAAAAACCTATATAGGGAGTGGTATCGTGCTTGGTATATGTCATATGAAGAACAATTAAAAATTGCATTTTTTATATGATTTGGGGAATATACCTAGCTGGCAATGTTTGTTTTATTATATTGTTGGATATATATGTTATTATTAATATGTATATGATACTATTGAAGTGTTAATGCGTTTCTTGTATTAAAATAAAGAAAAAAAATGATCATTAAGAGGCACTTGCAGGTAAAATGCCCGATTTGCGAAGGCCGTGGCAAAAAACCTATATAAGGAGTGGTATCGTGCTGGGTATATGTCATATGAAGAACAATTGAAAATTGCATATTTTATATGATTTGGGAATATACCTCGCTGGCAATGTCTGTTTTATTATATGGTTGGATATATATGTTATTATTAATATGTATATGAATACTATTGAAGTGATAATGCGTTTTTGTATTAAAATAAGAGAAAAATGATCGTTAAGAGGCACTTGCAGGTAAAATGCCCGATTTGCGGAGGCCGTGGCAAAAACCTATATAGGGAGTGGTATCGTGCTTGGTATAGTCATATGAAGAACAATTAAAAATTGCATCTTTTATATGATTTGGGGAATATACCTAGCTGGCAATGTCTGTTTTATTATATGGTTGGCTATATATGTTATTATTAATATGTATATGAATAATATTAAAGTGTACTCCCACGTTAAATAATCATAATCATTAGCCGCTAAATAGATTTAAGATAGGATAAGAAACATATAACTCATGTAGTGTTAAGTCAGCGCAAGGAGCGCACGAAATATAATTTTAGGCCGGTGGCCGCAACAGAAACCACGGCGCCTATAAATGGATTTTGACCCCGTTCGAACAACATTTGCCCCACGGTGCCGCGCGCAAAGCGAACGTGACCGCAAAGGGACAAAGAAAAAGTCCCGTAAGGATTGCCGGCAGCGATCGTGTCGAGGCGTAGTTTCGAGGCGCTGGAGAGAGAGCAACGGACCGAGGTTCGAAGTAACGGGACCTAGCCGAAAGTGTTTTCGAAGAGAGAAAGACAGGCAAAGCTAGGCAGTCGTGGAAAAGATGGGACACTACGCAAGCGACCGCCAAGCGAGAGAGTTGATTTTTAAGTGCGATCAAGAGAAATAGAAGACACGCGGCTTAGAACCAGCCTCGTCTCACGGATTAAGACTCGGCTCGGTAAGCGACAGCTAGATTTCAATTGGTGCAGCATAGGTCCCTTGTAGGAACGCATGAATAAAGTGAAGAAACTTGATAACAAACCGCCTTATCATTATAACCTCCAAGGGCTGATTACGTAATCACGTCCACGTGGACCCACTCCGTGGCAAGCAATATTGTTTTACTTCGATCCCTACCAGACTGTGGCAAACCTCCTCTGACTGCAATACGTTGATTCGGCACCGACTCATTCCACGTACAGTTGAACCCTCTGGTTTCCACCGAGGCACACCGTTACGGGCCCCATCGTAGTCAGGCAGTTAGCGAACGTGCTCTCTGGTCCTCACCGAGACACGACGAAAGGTCCATCACCCGACACTAGGTCAATATCTAGGGTGTCCCCTCTGGTTCTCACCGAGGTCCACCAGCGAGTCTCAGACCCAGCATTCGAGTGGTTAGGTAAGGCGTGCTCTCTGGTCTTCGCCGAGACACGCCGACGTGTCTCTGGGGCGTACTCTCTGGTCTTCACCGAGATACGCCGGGGTACCTATAGTGCAGGAGTTATTCTGTTAGTCGGGGACGTACTCTCCGGTTCCCTCCGAGGTACGCCGGAGCGCCCACGACCCCGAAGCCAGTCGGTTATCTAGGCTCTCACACTCTCTGGTCCCCACCGAGACGCGCCGGCGAGGTAGGGCGAGTCCTTCGTATCTCCTTCCTCAGTCAGGCGTAGCGGATCTTACTGGGTCGCACGGGGAGGTAAGTGATCCCAAAAGGGTCTCGCTAGAAAGGTACGATCGGGACATTGCCGACCCGCCCCCTCTCCGCAGTCTTACCGTCGCAAGACGCGCCTCCATCCCAGGGTCCCTCTATACAAATATTCTTGTAAACACTCGGCAGCCCTGAGTCAACACCCCGGCTAGAGGAACTACTTTACAAGTGGCGCCCGAGCAGGGACCGAGAGGGATATCCACTATCGTTCGGATAGGGAGGCCGATTTACATCTGCCAGATTAAACCCCTGCGCAGCGTCGCGACGACGAGAGAGCGAAGAGGAGGCAGTGCCGCAGAGTGGCCGTTCAACCAGGATGGAGTCGTCAGGTGGAATGTCTGACGTGCACCCGGAGGAAAACCCAACCCGTGCAACGCGAAATCCTGGAGAAGGGTAAAATGGGTATCCTCGGTTAGGAAAGCAGAGCTGTTAGTTTTGGCTGAGGAGTTCGGCTGCGAAAGCGCGGACCGGGTCGAGGCCCTACGAAGAAATTTAGTGCAGCTGATACAGACCGGGGAGTTAACGATGTATCCTTGGACACGTTTGGCCGAGCTAGAGGGTCGATACGCGGTGGGGTCCAACGAGGCCACCCACGGGAGAAGCAGACTCCGAAAAAACCCTACTGCAGGTCCCCACTCCGGACTACCCGAAGGTAGAAGGTACCCGCAGGCAATCCCGTTCTTCCTCCCGGACCCGGCAACCAGAAACATTCGAACCCTCGCGATCGGAAGGCGGGCACAGGCCCGGGTCATCTGAGGCGGTGGTGGCAGGCAGAGCTGTGTCACCGGCGGACATCCAGGTGGACCCGCCCGCCTCCGTGGCGATAGGACGCTCGAGATCGTACGTATCTACGGCGGAACAGGTCAGGAAGTGGGGTGTAAGATTCGATGGCCTCACAGACCCGTTGAATTTCGCCGAGGAAATAGAAGAACGAGCCTTGTCCTACGCGCTGCCGTTAGACGATCTCACGCGTGCGATGATCGGGGCGCTAACAGACAAGGCGGGGAGCTTGTTCCGCACGAGCGGGTTACAGGGAGCATCGTGGCAGGAATTCCGGAAGGAGTTCTTAGAATTCTTCCTCCCCCCTCGTTACTTTAGACTGCTGGAAGACGAAATTCGCGCTCGCTGTCAGAGGGAGGGAGAATCCTTTAAGGATTTCGTGATCGACCTCCGGACGACGATGCGTCGCGCGGGATACGACAGTGCTCGAGAGTTAGAGCGAGCGTACGAGAATGAATGCCTTGCCTGAATACCACGTGTACATCAAACGCACTGATTTCAGGACCCTCGGTCAATTGGGGCAACTGGCAGTCGAGTTCGAGAGCATCCAGCAGAGGTGTAAAACCAGGGTACGGACAGAGGTTCAACCCCAGACGCCCACCGGAGGGGGCTTCCCATTCAGACCACCACCACGCCTAGACACGGAACCTTCTGCGGCATCAACCGGAGCAGCTAGACGGAACCCGTTCCGCAGCACGCCCCCGGCGCCAGTAATCGAAGACCGTGGACTCGGCGCGGCCGTACAAGTCGTGCGCCAGAGTAACGACTCCCCGACGACTTCACGTAGCGCCGGCGGATCGCCCCGTTCGGGCTGCTACAGGTGAGGAGGAACAGGACACTTCGCTCGAGAATGCAGAAACCCACGTCGGCTGTCTGCTGGGACTGCGGAAAGGAAGGCATCCGCACGATCGAGTGCTGTCGTCGAACGAGTACGGGAAACGAGCAGTGTCTCCGGCCAGCACTGGGACCGACGGGGACACCAGGATTGGAATCCCAGAACCGAAACCACTAAGAGTAGAAGAAGGAAGGAAGGAAGCAGCTTCCGCAACCATAGACAGCGGCGCTACCAAGAGTTTCATCAGTGACGAGTACGCCCAGGAGTGGGATGTGAGAGAGCAGTTGAAGGAAGTTTGCCTCAGGATCAGGTTAGCGGACGGTACAACGGTGGGCATAAAGCAGGCGTTGTGGGCGTGCATCCGGCTCGGGGATCGGCGAGTCGAGATGTACCTACTGGTGATGCCAGCCATGCTGGACGACGTGATATTGGGCATCGACTTCTTATGCGCCATAGGGTCGACACTGCAGTGTGGAAGAGCCCGACTATACCTGAGCCGGGAGGAGGGACCAACGATTGACGGACAGGATAGCGCACCGGAACGGCAAGATAACCAAGCACAACGAAAGGAAAACCCAGAGACACGCCGTGGCCACGCAGGACAGCCCCAGGATAAAGCTCAGGAACATCGAAACGCCACCGGAGGATGTCGGGACAGCACCCGGGTCTGCCGGGACCGCAAAAGGAAGCCAGGGAGACAAGAGGAACGAGCGATCGAAAAGCGGCACGAGCGTGGCCCGGTCCTCAAGGACGGACACGAGACGACCTATCCAAACCCACGGGACATAGACGAGGAGGAAGAGACGCGTGAGGTTTACAACCCCGTCGATCAGTCCCCCTCACAAGATGACTAAGAGAGTGACGGAGTATTCAGAAGGTCCAATCAGGTCAGCACGTATCGACCATGAGGACTCAGCCGTGGAACGAGAAAACGGAGAAGAGCGGAGCGAGGAAGCGACAGCCATGTGGCCCACCGACATACAGTCAAAGATCGACGAGTTTCTCGAGGAAGAGTTACCGAAATTCGATGGACTGGCAGGAGTATCCCAGATCGGCAGGAGTATCCCAACACGGCATCAGGATGAAAGACGACCGACCAATCAAGAGCCGTTACTACCCGAAGAATCCGGCAATGCAGCAGGTTATCGACGCCCAAGTCGACGAGTTGATAGAGCAAGGAATAATTGAACCGTCCAAGAGTCCTTATAGTGCCCCAATAGTGCTAGTGAAGAAAAAAACCAACGACTGGTGGATGTGTATAGATTTCCGGCATCTAAACGCCCGATCTATACCAGACGCGTACCCGACCCCCCGGATCAACCATATCTTGGAACGGCTGCGAAACGCGAGGTTCGTATCAACCTTGGACCTGAAAAGCGGGTACTGGCAGATCCCCATGGAACCCCAAAGTCGGCAATATACGGCATTCACCGTACCTGGTAGAGGTCTATACCAGTGGCGAGTCATGCCGTTCGGCCTCCACTCGGCCGCTTGCCTGTTTTCAACGCGCCCTGATAGCGTAATCGGTCCTGATATGGAACCTTATGCCTTCGCGTACCTTGACGACATCATCGAATTTCCAGGAACACGTCCGTAACCTAAGAGAGGTATTCAGGCGGCTTCGGACGGCCAACTTACGGATCAACAAGGCGTTCTTCCAGGACGACTCAAGTACATTGGACATGTCGTTAGCGAAGAAGGCATACATACGGATCCGACAAGGTAGCCGCAGTCAAGGACCTCCAACCCCCAAGAACCTAAAGGAGCTGAGGCGCTGTCTGGGCATGTCCTCGTGGTACCGGTGGTTTGTGGCCAACTTAGCAGACATAGTCCAGCCGATGACGACTTTGCTGAGGAATGGCAAGAGAAGGGACTGGGGCAGGGTCCAACAGGACGCATTCGAGGAACTCAAAGATCGTCTGACGAAAGCGACGACACTAGCATGTCCGGATTTCGGAGAAAAATTCTCGGTGCAGACGGACCTCACCGATACACGACGAAAGGTCCATCACCCGACACTAGGTCAATATCTAGGGTGTCCCCTCTGGTTCTCACCGAGGTCCACCAGCGAGTCTCAGACCCAGCATTCGAGTGGTTAGGTAAGGCGTGCTCTCTGGTCTTCGCCGAGACACGCCGACGTATCTCTGGGGCGTACTCTCTGGTCTTCACCGAGATACGCCGGGGTACCTATAGTGCAGGAGTTATTCTGTTAGTCGGGACGTACTCTCCGGTTCCCTCCGAGGTACGCCGGAGCGCCCACGACCCCGAAGCCAGTCGGTTATCTAGGCTCTCACACCTCTGGTCCCCACCGAGACGCGCCGGCGAGGTAGGGCGAGTCCTTCGT
Source organism: Drosophila bifasciata (assembly GCA_009664405.1). Taxonomy (NCBI): domain Eukaryota; kingdom Metazoa; phylum Arthropoda; class Insecta; order Diptera; family Drosophilidae; genus Drosophila; species Drosophila bifasciata. Next base: position 24,627,595 of record CM019043.1, read on the forward strand.
ATCTCCTTCCTCAGTCAGGCGTAGCGGATCTTACTGGGTCGCACGGGGAGGTAAGTGATCCCAAAAGGGTCTCGCTAGAAAGGTACGATCGGGACATTGCCGACCCGCCCTCTCCGCAGTCTTACCGTCGCAAAGACGCGCCTCCATCCCAGGGTCCCTCTATACAAATATTCTTGTAAACACTCGGCAGCCCTGAGTCAACACCCCGGCTAGAGGAACTGAAAACTTTTACAAGTGGCGCCCGAGCAGGGACCGAGAGGGATATCCACTATCGTTCGGATAGGGAGGCCGATTTACATCTGCCAGATTAAACCCCTGCGCAGCGTCGCGACGACGAGAGAGCGAAGAGGAGACAGTGCCGCAGAGTGGCCGTTCAACCAGGATGGAGTCGTCAGGTGGAATGTCTAACGTTACTTCAACTTTGAAAAATGTTTAAAATATTTTTTCGTAAAGAATGGTATTGTTTTTAGATGTTTGTCCTTTAGCATCATTCATTGCAAACAATTTGGCGTATAAATAATGTATATTGTCCAAAGAATAACTGAGCTATGCCTATTTTCCAGGTTCCTTAACGGCCTTTGAATTCCCGCCATCTTGAACGTTACTTAAACTTTGAAAATTTTTTAAAATGTTTTTCGTATAGCATGAAACTGTTTTTAAATGTTTGTCCTTTAGCATCATTCACTGCTATCAAAACGGCATTTAAATAATTAATATTGTCCAAAAACTAACAGAGCTATGCATATTTTCCAGGTAGCTTAACGGCATTTGAATTCCTGCCATTTTAAACGTTACTTAAACTTTGAAAATTTTTTAAAATGTTTTTAGTATAGCATGGAACTGTTTTTAGATGTTTGTCCATTAGCATCATTCACTGCTAACAAAACGGCATATAAATAATTAATATTGTCCAAAAACTAACAGAGCTATGCATATTTTCCAGGTACCTTAACGGCAAATAAATGCATTGCATCAGCGTGCATT
>CM019043.1:24628878-24651286 GCA_009664405.1 Drosophila bifasciata
TTTTTCATATAACATGGTATTGTTTTAAAATGTTTGTCTTTTAGCATCATTCATTGCAAACAATTTGGCGTAAAATAATGTATATTGTCAAACGAATAACAGAGCTATGCCTATTTTTCCATGTACCTTAACGGCCTTTGAATTCCCGCCATTTGAAACGTTACTTAAACTTTTGAAACTGTAAGAGCAAACTTTCGCTATACAACAACTGGGGGTTGCCTGTTATGTGTGAGCAATATATAACTGGTTGTAAGAATTGTAAGAACAAACCAACACATCCAACCTTAAATATGCGTGGCCAGAACTGGTTGGGAATTGTAAGAGCAAACTTTTCGATATACAAATACTGGGGGTTGCCAAACAATTTGGCGTAAAAATAATGTATATTGTCCAAGAATAACAGAGCTATGCCTATTTTCCAGGTACCTTAACGGCATTTGAATTCCCGCCATTTTGAACGTTACTTAAACTTTGAAAATTTTTAAAATGTTTTTTTTCGTATGGCATGGAACTATTTTTAGATGTTTGTCCTTTTAGCATCATTCACTGCTATCAAAACGGCATATAAATAATTAATATTTTGCAAAAAATAACAGAGCTATGCATATTTTTCCAGGTACCTTAACGGCAAAATAAATGCATTGCATCAGCTTGCATTTACCACCATTTTGAACGTTACGTCAACTTTGAAAATTTTTTAAAATGTTTTTTTTTTATAGCATGGTATTGTTTTTAGATGTTTGTCTTTTCATTCATTCAAACGAATTTGGCGTATAAATATTTGTCCAAAGAACGCCTATTTTCAGGTACCTTAACGGCCTTTATTCCCGCCATTTTTGTAAATAAACAACTTAGCTATGCAAATTTTCACTATACAAAAATTTTTAAAACTTTTTTGTAAGATGGTACTTTTTTTTTTTTTAAATATGCGTGGCCAGAACATTTTTGTTTGTCCATTCGCAGCCATCATTCTGGGGGTTGCAAACAATTTGGCGTATAAATAATGTATATTGTCCAAAAAATAACAGAGCTATGCCTATTTTTCCAGGAAATACCTTACCTAAAAATTTTAACGGCATTTGACATTTTCCCACCATTTTGAACGTTACTTAAACTTTAACAACAAAAAAATTTTTTAAAAATATTTTTACAACAACTGTTATGCATAAGTTTTTTAGGAGATGTTTGTCCTTTTTGCATCATTCATATACAAAACAATTTGGCGTATAAATAATGTATATTATCCACAGAATAACAGAGCTATGCCTATTTTTCAGGTACCTTAACGGCATTTGAATTCCCGCCATTTTGGAACGTTACTTAAACTTTGAAAATTTTTAAAAGTATGGCATGGAATTTTTTTAGATGTTTGTATTAGCATCATTCACTGCAAACAATTTGGCATATAAAATAATTAATATTTCCAAAAAATAACAGAGCTATGCTTGCCTTATTTTCCAGGTACCTTAACGGCAACTTAAATTTTGAAAAATTTTTAAAATGTAATTGTTAAGATTAATCCTAGGCTATGCAAATTTTTTAAAATGTTTTTCCATAACTTTTTCACTTTTTTTAAATTTTTTGAACGTTATCAACTTAAAAAATTTTAAAAATATTAACATGGGGGCATCATTCATTTGCCAAACAATTTGGCGTAAAAATAATGTATATTGTCCAAAAGAATAACAGAGCTATGCCTATTTTCCAGGTACCTTAACGGCATTTGAATTCCCGCCATTTTGAACGTTACTTAAACTTTGAAAATTTTAAAAAAATTTTTTTCGTATGGCATGGAACTTTTTTTAGATGTTTGTCCATTAGCATCATTCACTGCTATTAAAACGGCATATAAATAATTAATATTGTGCAAAAAATAAGAGAGCTATGCAAATTTTCCAGGTACCTTAACGGCAAATAAAATTACTGGCATTGCATTTCAAACCATTTGGCGTAAATAATTGTATATTTTTTTTTAACAGAGCTATGCCTATTTTCCAGGTACCTTAACGGGTTTTTTGTAAACCATTTTGATTTAAAATTGAAAAATTTTTAAAAAATTTTTTCGTGGGGTATTGTTTTTAATGTTTGTCTTTTAGCATCATTCATTGCTAAACAAAACGGCGTATAAATAATGTATATTGTCCAAAAATAACAGAGCTATGCCTATTTTCCAGGTACCTTAACGGCCATTGCATTTGAATTCCCACCATTTTGAACGTTACTTAAACTTTGAAAATTTTAAAAAATATTTTTTAAAATGTTATTTTTCGTATGGCATGGAACCACACGTCAACTTTGAAAATTTTTAAGATGTTTTGTCCTAGAATTATTGCATCATTCTTTGCATTCATTGCAAAAACGGCGTATAAATAATTGTATATTGTCCAAAAATAACAGAGCTATGCATATTTTCCAGGTACCTTAACGGCATTTGAATTCCCGCCATTTTGAACGTTACTTAAACTTTGAAAATTTTTTAAAATGTTTTTTCGTATGGCATGGTACTGTTTTTAGATTTTAGATGTTTGAATTAGCATTCATTGTTTGAAAATTAAAACAATTTGGCGTATAAAATAATGTATATTGTGCAAAAAATAAATAGAGCTATGCCATATTTTCCAGGTACCTTAACATTTGAAACCATTTTGAACGTTACTTAAACTTTGAAAATTTTTAAAATATTTTTTCGTATAGCATGGTATTGTTTTTTAAATGTTTGTCCTTTAGCATCATTCATTGCAAACAATTTGGCGTATAAATAATGTATATTGTCCAAAGAATAAACAGAGCTATGCCTATTTTCCAGGTACCTTAACGGCAAATTTGAATTCCCGCCATTTTGAACCATTTAAAACTGCAATATACAACAACTGGGGGTTGCCTGTTATGTGTGAGCAATATATAACTGGTTGTAAGAATTGTAAAGCAAACCAACACATCAACCTTAAATATGCGTGGCCAGAACTGGTTGGGAATTGTAAGAGCAATGTTTTCGCTATACAAATACTGGGGGTTGCCAAACAATTTGGCGTAAAAATAATGTATATTGTCCAAAAGAATAACAGAGCTATGCCTATTTTCCAGGTACCTTAACGGCATTTGAATTCCCGCCATTTTGAACGTTACTTAAACTTTTGAAAATTTTTTAAAATGTTTTTTTGTATAGCATGGTATTGTTTTTAGATGTTTGTCCTTTAGCATCATTGCAAACAAAACGGCGTATAAATAAAATATTGGCAAAAATAACAGGCTATGCCTATTTTCCAGGTACCTTAACGGCAAATAAATGCATTTTTGCATTTCCCGCCATTTTGAACGTTACTTCAACTTTGAAAAATGTTTAAAAAATTGCGTATAGCATGGTATTGTTTTAGATGTTTGTCTTTTAGCATCATTCATTGCAAACAATTTGGCGTATAAATAATGTATATTGTCCAAAAATAACAGAGCTATGCCTATTTTCCAAAATAAATAACGGCCTTTGAATTCCCGCCATTTTGAACGTTACGTCAACTTTGAAAATTTTTTAAAATGTTTTTGTATAGCAAACTTTTTTTAGATACAACTGGGGCATCATTTTTGCTACGTTAAAACGGCGTAAAAAAATAATGTAATTTTTTTAAAATGTTTTTCGAACGTTATTAAACTTTGAAAATTTTTAAAATGTTTTTTCGTATGGCATTACTATTTTTAGATGTTTTCCATTAGCATCATTTTGCAATTAAAACGGCATATAAATAATTAATATTGTCAAAAAAATAACAGAGCTATGCATATTTTCCAGGTACCTTAACGGGCATTACATTTGAATTTCCCACCATTTTGAACGTTACTTAAACTTTGAAAATTTTTTGTAAAATATTTTTTCATATAACATGGTATTGTTTTTAAATGTTTGTCTTTTAGCATCATTCATTGCTAACAATTTGGCGTATAAATAATGTATATTGTCCAAAAAATAACAGAGCTATGTATATTTTCCAGGTACCTTAACGGCCTTAAATGCAACTTTGAAAACTGTTTTGAACTTTACTATACAAAACTGGGGGTTTGAATATTTTTAACTGGTTGTGTTTTTTAAAGAGCAAAACCAACACATACAACCTTAAATATGCGTGGCAGAACTGGGGTCTATGCCAAACAATTTGGCGTATAAATAATGTATATTGTCAAAAAGAATAACAGAGCTATGCCTATTTTCCAGGTACCTTAACGGCATTTGAATTCCCGCCATTTTGAACGTTACTTAAACTTTGAAAATTTTTAAAACCTTTTTTTCGTATGGCATGGAACTGTTTTTAGATGTTTGTCCATTAGCATCATTCACTGCTATTAAAACGGCATATAAATAATTAATATTGTGCAAAAAATAACAGAGCTATGCATATTTTCCAGGTACCTTAACGGCAAATAAATGCATTACATCAGCTTGCATTTCCCACCATTTTGAACGTTACTTCAACTTTGAAAACTGTAAAATATTTTTTCATATAACATGGTATTGTTTTTAAATGTTTTGTCTTTTAGCATCATTCATTGCAAACAATTTGGCGTATAAATAATGTATATTGTCCAAAGAATAACAGAGCTATGCCTATTTTCCAGGTACCTTAACGGCCTTTGAATTCCCGCCATTTTGAACTTTACTTAAACTTTGAAAACTGTAAGAGCAATTTTTCGCTATACAACAACAACTGGGGGTTGCCTGTTATGTGTGAGCAATATATAACTGGTTGTAAGAATTGTAAAAGCAAACCAACACATCCAACCTTAAATATGCGTGGCCAGAACTGGTTGGGAATTGGTAAGAGCAAACTTTTCGCTATACAAATACTGGGGTTCATTCCAAACAATTTGGCGTATAAATAATGTATATTGTCCAAAAGAATAACAGAGCTATGCCTATTTTCCAGGTACCTTAACGGCATTTGAATTCCCGCCATTTTGAACGTTACTTAAACTTTGAAAATTTTTTAAAATGTTTTTCGTATAGCATGAAACTGTTTTTAGATGTTTGTCCTTTAGCATCATTCACTGCTATCAAAACGGCGTATAAATAATGTATATTGTCCAAAGAATAACAGAGCTATGCATATTTTCCAGGTACCTTAACGGCAAATAAATGCATTACATCAGCTTGCATTTCCCACCATTTTGAACTTTACTTCAACTTTGAAAAATGTTAAAATATTTTTCATATAACATGGTATTGTTTTTAAATGTTTGTCTTTTAGCATCATTCATTGCAAACAATTTGGCGTATAAATAATGTATATTGTCCAAAAGAATAACAGAGCTATGCCTATTTTCCAGGTACCTTAACGGCATTTGAATTCCCGCCATTTTGAACTTTACTTAAACTTTGAAAACTGTAGAGCAAAATTTTCGCTATACAACAACTGGGTTTTTGCCTGTTATCATTGAGCAATATAAAACTGGTTGTAAAAATTGTCAAGCAAACCAAGCTATGCAACCTTAAATATGCGTGGCCAGAGTTTGGGAATTGCATAAGAACAAACTTTAAAAACTATACAAATACTGGGGGTTGCCAAACAATTTGGCGTCAAAAAATAATGTATATTGTCAAAAAGAATAACAGAGCTATGCCTATTTTCCAGGTACCTTAACGGCATTTGAATTCCCGCCATTTTGAACGTTACTTAAACTTTGAAAATTTTTTAAAATGTTTTTCGTATGGCATGGAACTATTTTTAGATGTTTTGTCCATTAGCGTCATTCACTGCTATCAAAACGGCATATAAATAATTAATATTGTTCAAAAAATAACAGAGCTATGCATATTTTCCAGGTACCTTAACGGCAAATAAATGGCATCAAATAACATTTCAAAAACCATTTTGAACGTTACTTAAACTTTGAAAAATTTTTAAAATATTTTTTTCGTAAACGCCAAATTGTTTTTAGATGTTTGTGTCTTTAGCATCATTCATTGCAACTTTTTTATAAATAATTAATATTGTCCAAAAAATAAAAGCTATGCATATTTTTCCAGGTACCTTAATCAAAATTTTGAATTCCGCCAAAATTTTACTTAAACTTTGAAAATTTTTTAAAAATGTTTTTCGTATACGCAAACAATTTTTTTTAAATGTTTGTCCTTTTAGCATCATTCAAAACCAAACAATTTGGCGTATAAATAATGTATATTGTCCAAAAATAACAAGCTATGCCTATTTTCCAGGTACCTTAACGGCCTTTGAATTCCCGCCATTTTGAACTTTTAAAATTTTAAACTTTTTAAACTGTAAGGTGCAAACTTTCGCTATACAACAACTGGGGTTGCCTGTTATGTGTAAAGCAATATATAACTGGTTGTAAAGAATTTTAAAAACAACACATCAACCTTAAATATGCGTGGCCAGAACTGTTTTGTTATTTTTTGAAACAAATTTTCGCTGTTTACAAATACATCATTCATTGCCAAACAATTTGGCGTAAAAATAATGTATATTGTCCAAAGAATAACAGAGCTATGCCTATTTTCCAGGTACCTTAACGGCATTTGAATTCCCGCCATTTTGAACGTTACTTAAACTTTTGAAAATTTTTTAAAATGTTTTTTTCGTATGGCATGGTTTTATTTTTTAGATGTTTGTCCTTTAGCATCATTCATTGCAAAAAAATTTGGCGTATAAATAATGTATATTGTCCAAAAAATAACAGAGCTATGCATATATTTTCCAGGTACCTTAACGGCAAATTTGAATTTATCCGCCATTTTGAATTTTGAACGTTACTTCAACTTTGAAAATTTTTTTAAAATGTTTTTTCATATAGCATGGTATTGCCATATGTTTGTCCTTTAGCATCATTCATTTTAAAAAATTTGGCGTATAAATAATGTATATTGTCAAAAAAGAATAACAATATGCCAATTTTTCCAGGTACCTTAAAATAGGCATAATTCTGCCATTTTTGGAACGTTACGTTAACTGGAAATTGTTTAAAAATGAATGATGCAACTAGACAATGTTTCAAAAAACCAAATTCATGTTATAAATTTGGCGTAAAAATAAAAATATTTTCAAAGTTAACAGAACGTGCAAAATTTTAAAGGCAACCTTAACGATGCTATGCATTTATTTGCCGTTAAGCCAAACTTTGAAAACTGTAATAAATAAACTTATATTTTACAAAATATTTTTATTTATATTGCAGTTTTTAACTGCATTTGAATTCCGCCATTTAGCAAACCAACACATAAACAAATAAAAATATAAATAACATAATGAAAAAATTTTAAAAACTTTGCCCTTTAGCATCATTTAATTGCAAACAATTTGGCGTAAAAAATAATGTATATTGTCAAAGGAATAACAGAGCTATGCCTATTTTCCAGGTACCTTAACGGCATTTGAATTCCCGCCATTTTGAACGTTACTTAAACTTTGAAAATTTTTTAAAATGTTTTTCGTATGGCATGGAAAATTGTTTTAGATGTTTGTCCTTTAGCATCATTCATTTGCAAACAATTTGGCGTATAAAAAATAATAAAAAGAATAACAGAGCTATTTTCCTATTTTTGGAAAATACCTTAACGGCATTTGAATTCCCGCCATTTTGAACGTTTCAACTTTGAAAAATTTTTAAAATGTTTTTCGTATAGCATGGTATTGTTTTTAAATGTTTGTATTTTAGCATCATTCATTGCAAAACAAAACTATGTATAAATAATGTATATTGTCCAATGCTATATAGGCTAGCATATTTTATGCCTATTTAACGGCAAATAAATGCATTTTGAACTGCATTTCCCACCATTTTGAACGTTACTTCAACTTTGAAAATTTTTTAAAAGTTTTTTTCGTATGGCAACTGTTGTTTTTAAATTTTTTAGCATCATTCATTGCAAACAATTTGGCGTATAAATAATGTATATTGTCTAAAAAATAACATCTAAATGCCTATTTCCAGGTACCTTAAGAAAAAAATTCCATCATTTTTTAAACGTTGAAAAATGTACTTTAAACTTTGAAAAAATGTTTTGCGTTTTCATGGTATTGTTTTTAGATGTTTGAAAATTATATGCATATTCGTTTTGCAAAAATTTGGACATATAAATATTTATATTGCCATTTTGTTAAATGAATGATGCTAATGGCCAAACATTAAAAATTTTTCCATGCTATACAAAAAAAACATCCCACTGGAACAACGTTAAACGTTTAAAAAATGCATATTGATTTTTCAAAATGCCGTTAAGGTACCTGGAAACTGGCATGTTTGTTATTTTTGCATCAATATATTGCAACTATTTTTGCCGTTTTGGCGTATAAAAATGAATGATTTTTTGTCCAAAACATTTTTTTAAATGCCTATTTTCCAAAAAATTTATTTTTAAAATTCCCGTTTTTGAACGTTCAACTTAAACAAAAATGTTTTAAAATGCCTATTCAAGGTACCTGTGTTGGTTTTTAATAAAATTGGCCATTTGGACAAAAAACGGCATATAAATAATAACAGAACTGGTTTTTAAAAAACTTTTCATATGGCATGGAAAACTGGGGGCAAAAAAATTTTGTCCAAACATAATTTTGCAACTTTAAAAAAAATAAAAGGTATATTGTCCAAAAAATGGTTAGCTATGCCTATTTTCCAAGGTACATTATTTATACGGCAATTTGTTTGGCAATTGGATGCCATTGTGAAGCGAAAGTTTAAATATTTAAAAACCAGTTTTTAAAAATTTAATTAAATGGGCATTTTTTAGACGTTTGGCCATATAGCATCATTCACTGCTATTAAAATTGGCATAAAATAATTAATAGCAAAATTAAACAAAGCTATGCATATTAAAGGTATTAACGGCGTAAAAATTAAGGTATATTGAAAATTTAGTTAATAACTTTGAAAAATTTACAAAACATTATTTATATAGCATGGTATTGTTTTTAAATGTTTGTCCTAAAGGACAAATCATTTAAAACGGTTCCAAACTATGCAAAAAAATATTTTAAAAAATTTTTTTTAAAGTAACGCATAAAAATGTTTGGGAAATGCAACCTGAAAATTTATTTGCCGTTAAGGTACCTGAAAATTTGCATAAATCTGTATTTTTTGAAAAAATTTTAATTATTTATATGCCTATTTTCCAAATACCTTAAGTGAATGATGCTAATGGCCAAACATCTAAAAACAATACCATGCTATCAAAAAAACATTTTAAAAATTTTCAAAGTTTTTTTAACGTTCAAAATGGCGGAATTCAAAGGCCGTTAAGGTACCTTAAAAATAGGCATAAATTCATTAACAATTTGGACAATATGCCATTATTTTTACGCCAAATTGTTTTGTTTGCAAAATTTTTTAAAATATTTTTGTACTTTGAAAACTGTTTTACCTTTAAACACAACAATTCCCAACCAGTTCTGGCCACGCATATTTAAGGTTGATGTGTTGGTTTGCTCTTACAAATTACAACCAGTTATATATTTTCACACATAACAGGCAACCCCAGTTGTTTGTATAGCGAAAGTTTGCTCTTACAGTTTTCAAAGTTTAAGTAAAGTTCAAAATTTGGCGTAAAATTCAAAGGCCGTTAAGGTTCGTTAAACAAGGCATAGCCTATTTTAGGTACGTTTTGAATTCCCGCTGATATTTGCCAAAGTTTTGTAAATTATAAAATGTTTTTTTCGCATTGCATTGCTCAGTATTTTAAATGGCATGGAAAATAAACATCTAAAAAATATTGAAAATTATATAAAAAATAACATTTTTAAAAAAAATTTTTGAATAATGTTAATTTTGGCGGGACAAACAAATGCCGTTAAAAAAAATACAATGTTATTTGAAAAATATACATTATTTTTCAAAGTTGTTTTGCAAACGAATGATGCAAAAGGACAAACATCTAAAAACAATGCATGCTATACGAAAAAAACATTTTAAAAATTTTTCAAAGTTGAAGTAACGTTCAAAATAAATGCAATGATGAAATGCAATTTGCCGTTTTTGTACCTGGAAAATATGCATATCTGTTATTTTTTGGACAATATACATTATTTATATGCTGAAATTTGGCAAACAATAGCAATGAATGATGCTAATGGACAAACATCCAGTTCCATGCTATACGTACAAAAAAACATTTTTAAAAAATTTTCAAAGTTTAAGTAACGTTCAAAATGGCGGGAATTCAAAGGCCGTTAAGGTACCTGGAAAATAGGCATAGCTCTGTTATTCTTTGGACAATATACATTATTTATACGCCAAATTGTTTGCAATTGCTGGACAAACATCTAAAAACAATACCATTATACGAAAAACATTTTAAAAATTTTCAAAGTTGACGTAACGTTCAAAATGTTTTAAAATGTTTGATGTAATTGCATTTATTTGCCGTTAAGAAACCTGGAAAATATGCATAGTTCTGTTTATTTTTTGGACAATACCAATTATTTATATTGCCGTTTTAGGCAGCAATGAATGATGAAAGTTTGGACAAACATCTAAAAATTTTACCATGCACCATACGAAAAAATTTTAAAAAATTTTCAAAGTTGGTAACGTTCAAAATGATAGCAAATTTTGCCGTTGCATATTTGCCAAAAATAACATTATGTTATACAACAATATTAAAATTTTCAAAACCTTAACGGCAAATAATGGCAAGGCATTTAGCTTGCTTAAAATTTTTAACAACACCTAAAAAATATGTTTGAGCTCTGTTACAATTTTTAAATATACATTATTTATATTTTAAATTGATTGCAGTGAATGATGCTAATTGGACAAACATATATATAAAAAATACCATGCTATACAAAAAAAAATTTTTAAAAAATTTTCAAAGCTTAATTAACGTTCAAAATGGCGGGAATTTCAAATGCCGTTAAGGTTATAGGCATAGCTCTGTTATTTTTTGGACAATATACATTATTTTATACGCCAAATTGTTTTGCAATGAAAAATTTTTTACAAAATCTTTTTCTATGGCATGCTTTACGAAAAAACATTTTAAAAAATTTTCAAAATTGGCGTAACGTTAAAAATTGCAAAAATTTTCAAAAAATGCAAGCATGATGCAATGCATTTATTTGCCGTTAAGGTACCTGGAAAATATAATAGCTCTGTTATTTTTTGCACAATATTATATTTATTTATATGCCGTTTTGTTTAGCAGTTGAATGATGCTAATGGAACATCTAAAAACAGTTCCATGCTATAAAAAAACATTTTAAAAAATTTTCAAAGTTTAAGTAACGTTCAAAATGGCGGGAATTCAAAGGCCGTTAAGGTACCTGGAAAATAGGCATAGCTCTGTTATTCTTTTGGACAATATACATTATTTATACGCCAAATTGTTTGCAATGAATGATGCTAAAAGGACAAACATTTAAAAACAATACCATGTTATACGAAAAAACATTTTAAAAATTTTTCAAAGTTGACGTAACGTTCAAAATGGTGGGAAATGCAAGCTTGCAATGCATTTATTTGCCGTTAAGGTACCTGGAAAATATGCATAGCTCTTTATTTTTTGGACAATATACATTATTTATATGCCGTTTTGATAGCAGTGAATGATGCTAATGGACAAACATCTAAAAACAGTACCATGCTATACGAAAAAACATTTTTAAAAATTTTCAAAGTTTAAGTAACGTTCAAAATGGCGGGAATTCAAATGCCGTTAAGGTACCTGGAAAATAGGCAAATATTTGCCGTTAAGGACAACCTGGAAAATAGGCATAGCTCTGTTATTTTTTTGACAATATACATTATTTATACGCCAAATTGTTTAAATTGAATGATGCTAAAGGACAAACATCTAAAAACAAGTTCCATGCTATACGAAAAAACATTTTAAAAAATTTTCAAAGTTTAAGTAACGTTCAAAATGGCGGGAATTCAAATGCCGTTAAGGTACCTGGAAAATAGGCATAGCTCTGTTATTCTTTTGGACAATATACATTATTCGCCAAATTTTGGAATGCCAATTAAAATATTTTTCACACATAACAGGCAACCCCCAGTTGTTGTATAGCGAAAGTTTGCTCTTACAATTCCCAACCAGTTGAAGCATAAAGGTTGGATGTGTTGGTTTGTTTTTGCAATTTACAACCAGTTATATATTGCTCACACATAACAGGCAAATAGGCAGTTGTTGTATAGCGAAAGTTTTTCTATACAGTTTTCAAACCCAGCGGTTGCAAAATTTTAAAGGTTGAATGTTGCTTCCCCACTTTTTTAAAACAGTTTAATATGCCTGGAAAATACGGCAAAAACATTTTAAACATTTTTAAAGTTGCTCCTTGTTTGGCAAACTTTTTACAATATAAAAAAATATTTTACAATTCCCAACCGGCCACGAATATTTCAAGTTGGATTTTTTGGACAATATTTCATGATTTTTGCCAATTTTATAAGTGAATGATGCTAAAGGACAAACATCTAAAAACAGTTCCATGTATACGAAAAAACATTTTAAAAAATTTTCAAAGTTTAAGTAACGTTCAAAATGGCGGGAATTCAAAGGCCGTTAAGGTACCTGGAAAATAGGCATAGCTCTGTTATTATTTTTTGGACAATATACATTATTTATACGCCAAATTGTTTGCAATGAATGATGCTAAAGGACAAACATCTAAAAAACAATACCATGTTATATGAAAAAACATTTTTAAAAATTTTTCAAAGTTGAAGTAACGTTCAAAATGGTGGGAAATGCAAGCTGATGCAATGCATTTATTTGCCGTTAAGGTACCTGGAAAATATGCATAGCTCTGTTCTTTATTTTTGGACAATATTAATTATTTATATGCCGTTTTAATAGCAGTGAATGATGCTAATGGACAAACATCTAAAAACATAGTACCATGCTATACGAAAAACATTTTAAAAAAATTTTCAAAGTTTAAGTAACGTTCAAAATGGCGGGAATTCAAAGGCCGTTAAGGTACCTGGAAAATAGGCATAGCTCTGTTATTCTTTTGGACAATATACATTATTTATACGCCAAATTGTTTGCAATGAATGATGCTAAAGGACAAACATCTAAAAACAATACCATGCTATACGAAAAAACATTTTAAAAATTTTCAAAGTTGACGTAACGTTCAAAATGATGCTAATTCATTTCGCCGTTAAGGTACCTGGAAAAATAGGCATAGCCTGTTATTTTTTGGACAATATAATTATTTAACGCCATTTGAATGATGCTAAAACAAACATCTAACCCCCAAAACCATGCTATACGAAAAACATTTTAAAAAATTTTTCAAAGTTTAAGTAACGTTCAAAATGGCGGGAATTCAAATGCCGTTAAGGTACCTGGAAAATAGGCATAGCTCTGTTATTCTTTGGACAAATATACATTATTTATACGCCAAATTTTTTTGCAATGAATGATGCTTTGGACAAACATCTAAAAACAATACCATGTTATATGAAAAAAATATTTTTAAACATTTTTCAAAGTTGAAGTAACGTTCAAAATGGTGGGAAATGCAAGCTGATGCAATGCATTTATTTGCCGTTAAGGTACCTGGAAAATATGCATAGCTCTGTTATTTTTGGACAATATTAATTATTTATATGCCGTTTTGATAGCAGTGAATGATGCTAATGGACAAACATCTAAACACAGTTCCATGCTATACGAAAACACATTTTAAAAATTTTTCAAAGTTTAAGTAACGTTCAAAATGGCGGGAATTCAAAGGCCGTTAAGGTACCTGGAAAATAGGCATTTTCTGTTATTCTTTTGGACAATATACATTATTTATACGCCAAATTGTTTGCAATGAATGATGCTAAAGGACAAACATCTAAAAACAATACCATGCTATACGAAAAAAACATTTTAAAAAATTTTCAAAGTTGACGTAACGTTCAAAATGGTGGGCAAGCTGATGCAAATTTATTTGCCGTTAAGGTACCTGGAAAAATAGGCATAGCTCTGTTATTTTTTTGGAAAATATTAATTATTTATATGCCGTTTTAATAGCAGTGAATGATGCTAATGGACAAACATCTAAAAAACAGTTCCATGCCTATACGAAAAACATTTTAAAAAATTTTCAAAGTTTTAACGTTCAAAATGGCGGGAATTCATTTGCCGTTAAGGTACCTGTAAAAAAATGTTATTCTTTGGACAATATACATTATTTATACGCCAAATTGTTTGCAAATGAATGATGCAAATTGACAAACATCTAAAAACAATACCATGCTGTACGAAAAACATTTTTAAAAATTTTTCAAAGTTGACGTAACGTTCAAAAATGGGCATTTATTTGCCGTTAAGGTGCCTGGAAAATATGCATAGCTCTGTTATTCTTTGGACAATATACATTATTTATACGCCAAATTGTTTAGCAGTGAATGATGCTAAAGGACAAACATCTAAAACGAGTACCATGCTATACGAAAAAACATTTTAAAAAATTTTCAAAGTTTAAGTAACGTTCAAAATGGCGGGAATTCAAATGCCGTTAAGGTACCTGGAAAATAGGCATAGCTCTGTTATTCTTTGGACAATATACATTATTTTATACGCCAAATTGTTTTGCAATGAATTTGTAAAGGAAAGTTTCTAAAAAAACAAAGTTCTGGCCACGCATATTTATACGATGTGTTGGTTTTTTACAAAAACCATTTCAAAGTTTAAGTAACGTTCAAAATGGCGTGGCGGGAATTCAAAGGCCGTTAAGGTACCTGGAAAATAGGCATAGCTCTGTTATTCTTTGGACAATATACATTATTTATACGCCAAATTGTTTTGCAATGAATGATGCTAAAAAGACAAACATTTAAAAACAATACCATGTTATACGAAAAATATTTTAAAAATTTTTCAAAGTTGAAGTAACGTTCAAAAATGGCTGATGTAATGCAATTTGCCGTTAAGGTACCTGGAAAATATGCATAGCTCTGTTATTTTTTGGACAATATTAATTATTTATATGCCGTTTTAATAGCAGTGAATGATGCTAATGGACAAACATCTAAAAATAGTTCCATGCCATACGACGAAAAACATTTTAAAAAAATTTTCAAAGTTTAAGTAACGTTCAAAATGGCGGGAATTCAAATGCCGTTAAGGTACCTGGAAAATAGGCATAGCTCTGTTATTCTTTGGACAATATACATTATTTTTACGCCAAATTGTTTTGCAACCCCAATATTTGTATAGCGAAAGTTTGCTCTTACAATTCCCAACCAGTTTGCATATTTAAGGTTGGATGTGTTGCTTTGCTCTTACAATTCCCAACCAGTTCTATATTGCTCCCACATAACAAGCAACCCCAGTTGTTTGTATAGCGAAAGTTTGCTCTTAAGTTTTCAAAGTTTGAGGCGGGAATTCATTTGCCGTTAAGGTACCTGGAAAATAGGCATAGCTCTGTTTTTTGGACAATATACATTATTTATAACCAAATTGTTTTGCAATGAATGATGCTAAAGGACAAACATTTAAAAACAATACCATGTTATTTATAAAATTTTTTTACACATTTTAAAAAATAACGTTCAAAATGGTGGGAAATGCAAGCTGATGCAATGCATTTATTTGCCGTTAAGGTACCTGGAAAATATGCATAGCTCTGTTATTTTTTTGGACAATATTAATTATTTATATGCCGTTTTGTTTAGCAGTGAATGATGCTAAAGGACAAACATCTAAAAACAGTTTCATGCTATACGAAAAATATTTAAAAAATTTTTCAAAGTTTAAGTAACGTTCAAAATGGCGGGAATTCAAATGCCGTTAAGGTACCTGGAAAAATAGGCATAGCTCTGTTATTTTTGGACAATATACATTATTTATACGCCAAATTGTTTTGCAATGAATGATGCTAAAGGACAAACATCTAAAAACAATACCATGCTATACGAAAAACATTTTAAAAATTTTTCAAAAGTTGACGTAACGTTCAAAATGGTGGGAAATGCAAGCTGAAATTTGCCGTTAAGGTACCTGGAAAATAGGCATAGCTCTGTTATTCTTTGGACAATATACATTATTTATATGCCGTTTTGTTAGCAGTGAATGATGCTAATGGACAAACATCTAAAAACAATACCATGCTATACGAAAAAACATTTTAAAAATTTTCAAAGTTGACGTAACGTTCAAAATGATGGAATTCAAAGGCCGTTAAGGTACCTGGAAAATAGGCATATCTGTTATTCTTTGGACAATATACATTATTTATACGCCAAATTTGAAATGCTAAAGGACAAACATTTAAAACAATACCATGCTATACAAAAACATTTTTAAAATTTTCAAAGTTGACGTAACGTTCAAAATGGTGGTAAATGCAAGCTGATGCAATGCATTTATTTGCCGTTAAGGTTACCTGGAAAATATGCATAGCTCTGTTATTTTTTGGACAATATTAATTATTTATATGCCGTTTTAATAGCAGTGAATGATGCTAATGGACAAACATCTAAAAAAGTTACCATGCTATACGAAAAAAACATAAAAAAAAAAAATTTTCAAAGTTTAAGTAACGTTCAAAATGGCGGGAATTCAAAGGCCGTTTACCTGGAAAATAGGCATAGCTCTGTTATTCTTTTGGACAATATACATTATTTTACAAATTGTTTTCAAAATGATGCTAAAGGACAAACATCTAAAAACAATACCATGCTATACGAAAAAACATTTTAAACATTTTTCAAAGTTGACGTAACGTTCAAAATGGTGGTAAATGCAATGATGCAATGCATTTATTTGCCGTTAAGGTACCTGGAAAATATGCATAGCTCTGTTACAACAATATTAATTATTTATATGCCGTTTTAATAGCAGTGAATGATGCTAATGGACAAACATCTAAAAACAGTTCATGTATACGAAAAAACATTTTAAAAAATTTTCAAAGTTTAAGTAACGTTCAAAATGGCGGGAATTCAAAGGCCGTTAAGGTACCTGGAAAATAGGCATAGCTCTGTTATTCTTTGGACAATATACATTATTTATACGCCAAATTGTTTGCAATGAATGATGCTAAAGTTTGACAAACATTTAAAAAACAATACCATGTTATATGAAAAAATATTTTAAACATTTTCAAAAGTTGAAGTAACGTTCAAAAAATTGGGAAATGCAAGCTAATGCAATGCATTTATTTGCCGTTAAGGTACCTGGAAAATATGCATAGCTCAGTTATTTTTTGGACAATATTAATTATTTATATGCCGTTTTAATAGCAGTGAATGATGCTAATGGACAAACATCTAAAAATAGTTCCATGCCATACGAAAAAACATTTTAAAAAATTTTCAAAGTTTTAAGTAACGTTCAAAATGGCGGGAATTCAAAGGCCGTTAAGGTACCTGGAAAATAGGCATAGCTCTGTTATTCTTTGGACAATATACATTATTTATACGCCAAATTGTTTGCAATGAATGATGCTAAAGGACAAACATCTAAAAACAATACCATGTTATATGAAAAAAATTTTAAAATTTTTCAAAAGTAACGTAACGTTCAAAATGGTGGGAAATGCAAGCTGATGCAATGCATTTATTTGCCGTTAAAGGTACCTGGAAAATATGCATAGCTCTCTTATTTTTTTTGACAATATTAATTATTTATATTTTGGACAATAGCAGTGAATGATGCTAATGGACAAACATCTAAAAAATAGTTCCATGCCATACGAAAAAACATTTTTAAAAGTTTTTTCAAAGTTTAAGTAACGTTCAAAATGGCGGGAATTCAAATGCCGTTAAGGTACCTGGAAAATAGGCATAGCTCTGTTATTCTTTGGACAATATACATTTGGAAAACAATTATTTAGTATTTGTATAGCGAAAGTTTGCTTTGCAATGAGTTCTGGCCACGCATATTTGTTAATGTGTTGGTTTTCTAAAAAACAATTACCAACCAGTTATATACAAAAAAAGGCATTTTAAACATTTTTTAAAACGTTCAAAATTTAAAAGTTTAAGTAAACGTTCAGTTCTGGCAATGCATTTATTTGCCGTTAAGGTACCTGGAAAATATGCATAGCTCTGTTATTTTTTGGACAATATTAATTATTTATTGCTTACATAGCAGTGAATGATGCTAATGGACAAACATCTAAAAACAGTTCCATGTTGTATACGAAAGTTTGCGAAAAAAAATTTTCAAAGTTTAAGTAACGTTCAAAATGGCGGGAATTCAAAGGCCGTTAAGGTACCTGGAAAATAGGCATAGCTCTGTTATTTTTTGGACAATATACATTATTTATACGCCAAATTGTTTGCAATGAATGATGCTAAAAGACAAACAAACATCTAAAAACAATACCATGTTATACGAAAAA
The DNA here is from genome assembly GCA_009664405.1 of Drosophila bifasciata. Classification (NCBI taxonomy): domain Eukaryota; kingdom Metazoa; phylum Arthropoda; class Insecta; order Diptera; family Drosophilidae; genus Drosophila; species Drosophila bifasciata. Next base: position 24,647,166 of record CM019043.1, read on the forward strand.
CATTTTAAAATTTTTCAAAGTTGACGTAACGTTCAAAATGGTGGGTAAATGCAAGCTGATGCAATGCATTTATTTGCCGTTAAGGTACCTGGAAAATATGCATAGCTCTGTTATTTTTTGGACAATATTAATTATTTATATGCCGTTTTGATAGCAGTGAATGATGCTAAAGGACAAACATCTAAAAACAGTTTCATGCTATACGAAAAATATTTTTAAAAATTTTCAAAGTTTAAGTAACGTTCAAAATGGCGGGTATTCAAATGCCGTTAAGGTACCTGGAAAATAGGCATAGCTCTGTTATTCTTTGGACAATATACATTATTTTTATACGCCAAATTGTTTGCGAAAATGAATGATGCTAAAGGACAAACATCTAAAAAAATACCATGCTATACGAAAAAAACATTTTATAGCGAAAAATTTTTCAAAGTTTAAGTAACGTTCAAAATGGCGGGAATTCAAAGGCCGTTAAGGTACCTGAAAAAATAGGCATAGCTCTGTTAGTTTTTGGACAATATACATTATTTATACGCCAAATTGTTTTGCAATGAATGATGCTAAAGGACAAACATTAAAAAAACAATACCATGTTATATGAAAAAATATTTTAAAAATTTTTCAAAGTTTAAGTAACGTTCAAAATGGTGGGAATGCAAAGGCATTTATTTTAAGGTACCTGGAAAATATGCATAGCTCTGTTATTTTTTGGACAATATTAATTATTTATATGCCGTTTTAATAGCAGTGAATGATGCTAATGGACAAACATCTAAAAATAGTTCCATGCTATACGAAAAAACATTTTAAAAAATTTTCAAAGTTTAAGTAACGTTCAAAATGGCGGGAATTCAAATGCCGTTAAGGTACCTGGAAAATAGGCATAGCTCTGTTATTCTTTTGGACAATATAATTATTTATACGCCAAATTGTTTGCAATGAATGACTAAAAACAAACATCTAAAAAAAAAAGTTATTGTATCATTTTCAAAAGTTTACGTAACGTTTAAAAAAAATGGTTTAAGTAAAGTTCAAAATGGCAATTCATTTATTTTGCCGTTAAGGTACCTGGAAAATATGTTGGTTTCTGTTATTCTTTGGACAATATACATTATTTATATGCCGTTTTAATAGCAGTGAATGATGTATAGCGGACAAACATCTAAAAATAGTTCCATGCCAGTTCTGAAAAACATTTTTAAAAATTAAAAAAAAACCAAAGTTTAAGCAAACGTTCAAATGGCGGGAATTCAAAGGCCGTTAAGGTACCTGGAAAATAGGCATAGCTCTGTTATTTTTTGGACAATATACATTATTTATATGCCGTTTTGTTTGAATGATGCTAATGGACAAACATCTAAAAATTTACGAAAAAACATTTTAAAAAATTTTTCAAAGTTTAAGTAACGTTCAAAATGGCGGGAATTCAAAGGCCGTTAAGGTACCTGGAAAATAGGCATAGCTCTGTTATTTTGGACAATATACATTATTTATACGCCAAATTGTTTAGCAATGAATGATGCTAAAAGGACAAACATCTAAAAAACAATACCATGTTATACGAAAAAAACATTTTAAAATTTTTCAAAGTTGACGTAACGTTCAAAATGGTGGTGAAATGCAAAATGCATTTTAAAAACAAATGCGTTTATTTGCCGTTAAGGTACCTGGAAAATATGCATAGCTCTGTTATTTTTTGGACAATATTAATTATTTATATGCCGTTTTAATAGCAGTGAATGATGCTAATGGACAAACATCTAAAAACAGTTCCATGCCATACGAAAAAACATTTTTAAAAAATTTTCAAAGTTTAAGTAACGTTCAAAATGGCGGGAATTCAAAGGCCGTTAAGGTACCTGGAAAATAGGCATAGCTCTGTTATTTTTGGACAATATACATTATTTATACGCCAAATTGTTTGCAATGAATGATGCTAAAGGACAAACATCTAAAAACAATACCATGCTATACGAAAAAACATTTTAAAAATTTTTCAAAGTTGACGTAACGTTCAAAATGGTGGTAAATGCAAGCTGATGCAATGCATTTATTTGCCGTTAAGGTACCTGGAAAATATGCATAGCTCTGTTATTTTTTGGACAATATTAATTATTTATATGCCGTTTTAATAGCAGTGAATGATGCTAATGGACAAACATCTAAAAACAGTTCCATGCTATACGAAAAAACATTTTTAAAAAATTTTCAAAGTTTAAGTAACGTTCAAAATGGCGGGAATTCAAATGCCGTTAAGGTACCTGGAAAATAGGCATAGCTCTGTTATTCTTTGGACAATATACATTATTTTTTACGCCAAATTGTTTTGGCAACCCCCAGTATTTGTATAGCGAAAGTTTGCTCTTACAATTCCCAACCAGTTCTGGCCACGCATATTTAAGGTTGGATGTGTTGGTTTGCTCTTACAATTCTTACAACCAGTTATATATTGCTCACACATAACAGGCAACCCCAGTTGTTGTATAGCGAAAGTTTGCTCTGCAGTTTTGCAGTTCAAATTTGCCGTTAAGGCCGTTACCTGGAAAATAGGCATAGCTCTGTTATTTTTGGACAAATACAAAGCCCGTTTTTTGCAGTGAATGAATGATGCTAATGGACAAACATCTAAAACAGTTCCATGCTATACGAAAAAAACATTTTAAAAATTTTTCAAAGTTTAAGTAACGTTTAAAATGGTAATTCAAATGCCGTTAAGGTACCTGGAAAATGCAAGCTCTGTTATTCTTTTGGACAATATACATTATTTTAAAAACAGTTAATTGAATATACTGGAAAAAATTTGTATAGAAAAAATATGCTTTTTTCAAAGTTTAAGTAACGTTCAAAATGGCGGGAATTCAAAGGCCGTTAAGGTACCTGGAAAATAGGCATAGCTCTGTTATTCTTTGGACAATATACATTATTTATACGCCAAATTGTTTGCAATGAATGATGCTAAAGGACAAACATCTAAAAACAGTACCATGCTATACGAAAAAACATTTTAAAAAAATGTTCAAAGTTTAAGTAACGTTCAAAATGGCGGGAATTCAAAAGGCCGTTAAGGTACCTGGAAAATAGGCATAGCTCTGTTATTTTTTTGGACAATATACATTATTTATACGCCAAATTGTTTTGCAATGAATGATGCTAAAGGACAAACATCTAAAACAATACCATGTTAACGTTCAAAATGGAAATGCAATGATGCAATGCATTTATTTGCCGTTAAGGTACCTGGAAAATATGCATAGCTCTGTTATTTTTTGGACAATATTAATTATTTATATGCCGTTTTGATAGCAGTGAATGATGCTAATGGACAAACATCTAAAAACAGTACCATGCTATACGAAAAACATTTTAAAAAATTTTCAAAGTTTAAGTAACGTTCAAAATGATGCCGTTAAGGTACCTGGAAAATAGGCACTCATTTTTTGGACAAAACAATACCATGCAATGAATGACAAAAACATTAAAAACAATACCATGTTATACGAAAAAAATATTTTAAACATTTTCAAAAAGTTGACGTAACGTTCAAAATGGTGGGAAATGCAAGCTGATGCAATGCATTTATTTGCCGTTAAGGTACCTGGAAAATATGCATAGCTCTGTTATTTTTGCACAATATTAATTATTTATATTCCGTTTTTAATAGCAGTGAATGATGCTAATGGACAAAACATCTAAAATAGTTCCATGCCATACGAAAAAACATTTTAAAAATTTTTCAAAAGTTTAAGTAACGTTCAAAATGGCGGGGAATTCAAAGGCCGTTAAGGTACCTGGAAAATAGGCATAGCTCTGTTATTCTTTGGACAATAAACATTATTTTATATGCCATTGTTTGCAATGAATGATGCTAATGGACAAACATCTAAAAACAATACCATTTTGAAAAAATTTTTACAAATTTCGTAACGTTCAAAATGGTGGGAAATGCAAGCTGATGCAATGCATTTATTTGCCGTTAAGGTACCTGGAAAATATGCATAGCTCTGTTATTTTTTGCACAATATTAATTATTTATATGCCGTTTTAATAGCAGTGAATGATGCTAATGGACAAACATCTAAAATAGTTCCATGCCATACAAAAAAAACATTTTAAAAATTTTC
>CM019043.1:24651586-24704107 GCA_009664405.1 Drosophila bifasciata
AATGCATTACATCAGCTTGCATTTCCCACCATTTTGAACGTTACTTCAACTTTGAAAAAAATGTGTAAAATATTTTTTCATATAACATGGTATTGTTTTTAAATGTTTGTCTTTTAGCATCATTCATTGCAAAACAATTTGGCGTATAAATAATGTATATTGTCCAAAGACTAACAGAGCTATGCCTATTTTCCAGGTACCTTAACGGCCTTTGAATTCCCGCCATTTTGAACTTTACTTAAACTTTGAAAACTGTAAGAGCAAACTTTCGCTATACAACAACTGGGGGTTGCCTGTTATGTGTGAGCAATATATAACTGGTTGTAAGAATTGTAAGAGCAAACCAACACATCAACCTTAAATATGCGTGGCCAGAACTGGTTGGGAATTGTAAGAGCAAACTTTCGCTATACAAATACTGGGGGTTGCCAAACAATTTGGCGTAAAAAAATAATGTATATTGTCCAAAAGAATAACAGAGCTATGCCTATTTTCCAGGTACCTTAACGGCATTTGAATTCCCGCCATTTTGAACGTTACTTAAACTTTGAAAATTTTTTAAAAAATGTTTTTCGTATGGCATGGAACTATTTTTAGATGTTTGTCCTTTAGCATCATTCATTGCTATTAATTTGGCGTATAAATAATGTATATTGTCCAAAAATAACAGAGCTATGCATATTTTCCAGGTACCTTAACGGCATTTGGCCAAACGTTAAAACATTTTTGCCTTTTTTTACAAAATGGGTTTTGCCGTTATGTGCAGCAATATATAACTGGTTGTAAGAATTGTAAGAGCAAACCAACACATCCAACCTTAAATTTGCGTGGCCAGAACTGTTTTGTAAGATGTTTTTCGCTTTACAAATACTGGGGTTGCCAAACAATTTGGCGTAAAAATAATGTATATTGTCCAAAGAATAACAGAGCCATGCCTATTTTCCATGTAATTAACGGCATTTGAATTCCTGCCATTTTGAACTTTACTTAAACTTTAAAAATTTTTTTTTAAAATGTTTTTTCGTATGGCATGGAACTGTTTTTAGATGTTTGTCCATTAGCATCATTCACTGCTATTAAAACGGCATATAAATAATTAATATTGTCCAAAAAATAACAGAGCTATGCATATTTTCCAGGTACCTTAACGGCAAATAAATGCATTGCATCAGCTTGCATTTCCCACCATTTTGAACGTTAATTCAACTTTGAAAAATGTTTAAAATATTTTTTTGTATTTGTTTGTCCTTTAGCATCATTCATTGCAAACAATTTGGCGTATAAATAATGTATATTGTCCAAAAAAGAATAACAGAGCTATGCCTATTTTCCAGGTACCTTAACGGCATTTTGAATTCCCGCCATTTTGAACGTTACTTAAACTTTGAAAATTTTTTAAAATGTTTTTTCGTATAGCATGGAACTATTTTTAGATGTTTGTCCATTAGCATCATTCACTGCTATCAAAACGGCATATAAATAATTAATATTGTCCAAAAAATAACAGAGCTATGCATATTTTCCAGGTACCTTAACGGCAAATAAATGCATTGCATCAGCTTCCCACCATTTTGAACGTTACGTCAACTTTGAAAATTTTTTTTAAAATGTTTTTTTCGTATAGCATGGTATTGTTTTTAGATGTTTGTCCTTTAGCATCATTCATTGCAAACAATTTGGCGTATAAATAATGTATATTGTCCAAAGAATAACAGAGCTATGCCTATTTTCCAGGTACCTTTTTGAATTCCCGCCATTTTGAACGTTACTTAAACTTTGAAAATTTTTTAAAATGTTTTTCGTATGGCATGGAACTATTTTTAGATGTTTGTCCATTAGCATCATTCACTGCTATTAAAACGGCATATAAATAATTAATATTGTGCAAAAAATAAGAGAGCTATGCATATTTTCCAGGTACCTTAACGGCAAATAAATGCATTACATCAGCTTGCATTTCCCACCATTTTGAACGTTACTTCAACTTTGAAAAATTTTTAAAATATTTTTTTCATATAACATGGTATTGTTTTTAAATGTTTGTCTTTTAGCATCATTCATTGCAAACAATTTGGCGTATAAATAATGTATATTGTCCAAAGAATAACAGAGCTATGCCTATTTTCCAGGTACCTTAACGGCCTTTGAATTCCCGCCATTTTGAACTTTACTTAAACTTTGAAAACTGTAAGAGCAAACTTTTATACAAAATGGGTTTTGCCTGTTATGTGTGAGCAATATATAACTGGTTGTAAAATTGTAAGAGCAAACCAACACATCCAACCTTTTTTGGCCAGAACTGGTTGGGAATTTAAGAGCAAATTTCGCTATACAAATACTGGGGTTGCCAAACAATTTGGCGTAAAAATAATGTATATTGTCCAAAAGAATAACAGAGCTATGCCTATTTTCCAGGTACCTTAACGGCATTTGAATTCCCGCCATTTTGAACGTTACTTAAACTTTTGAAAATTTTTTAAAATGTTTTTTTGTATAGCATGGAACTGTTTTTAGATGTTTGTCCATTAGCATCATTCATTGCTAACAATTTGGCATATAAATAATGTATATTGTCCAAAAAATAACAGAGCTATGCATATTTTCCAGGTACCTTAACGGCTTAAATGCATTGCATCAGCTTGCATTTCCCACCATTTTGAACGTTACGTCAACTTTGAAAATTTTTTTTAAAATGTTTTTTCGTATAGCATGGTATTGTTTTTAGATGTTTGTCCTTTAGCATCATTCATTGCAAACAATTTGGCGTATAAATAATGTATATTGTCCAAAGAATAACAGAGCTATGCCTATTTTCCAGGTACCTTAACGGCATTTGAATTCCCGCCATTTTGAACGTTACTTAAACTTTGAAAATTTTTTAAAATGTTTTTTCGTATAGCATGGTATTGTTTTTAGATGTTTGTCCTTTAGCATCATTCATTGCAAAACAAAACGGCGTATAAATAATGTATATTGTCCAAAAAAAACAGAGCTATGCATATTTTCCAGGTACCTTAACGGCCTTTGAATTCCCGCCATTTCCCACCATTTTGAACGTTACTTCAACTTTGAAAATTTTTAAAATGTTTTTTCGTATAGCATGGTATTTTTAGATGTTTGTCTTTTAGCATCATTCTTGCAAAACAATTTGGCGTATAAATAATGTATATTGTCCAAAGAATAACAGAGCTATGCCTATTTTCCAGGTACCTTAACGGCATTTGAATTCCCGCCATTTTGAACTTTACTTAAACTTTGAAAATTTAAGAAAATGTTTTTCGCTATACAACAACTGGGGGTTGCCTGTTATGTGTGAGCAATATATAACTGGTTGTTAAGAGCAAATGTTTTGGCCAGAACTGGTTGGGAATTGTAAGCAGCAAACTTTCGCTATACAAATACTGGGGGTTGCCAAACAATTTGGCGTATAAATAATGTATATTGTCCAAAGAATAACAGAGCTATGCCTATTTTCCAGGTACCTTAACGGCATTTGAATTCCCGCCATTTTGAACGTTACTTAAACTTTGAAAATTTTTTAAAAATGTTTTTTCGTATGGCATGGAACTATTTTTAGATGTTTGTCCATTAGCATCATTCATTGCTATTAAAACGGCATATAAATAATTAATATTGTGCAAAAAATAACAGAGCTATGCATATTTTCCAGGTACCTTAACGGCAAATAAATGCATTACATCAGCTTGCATTTCCCACCATTTTGAACGTTACTTCAACTTTGAAAAAATTTTTAAAATATTTTTTCATATAACATGGTATTGTTTTTAAATGTTTGTCCTTTTAGCATCATTCATTGCAAACAATTTGGCGTATAAATAATGTATATTGTCCAAAGAATAACAGAGCTATGCCTATTTTCCAGGTACCTTAACGGCCTTTGAATTCCCGCCATTTTGAACTTTACTTAAACTTTGAAAACTGTAAGAGCAAACTTTCGCTATACAACAACTGGGGGTTGCCTGTTATGTGTGAGCAATATATAACTGGTTGTAAGAATTGTAAGAGCAAACCAACACATCCAACCTTAAATATGCGTGGCCAGAACTGGTTGGGAATTGTAAGAGCAAACTTTCGCTATACAAATACTGGGGGTTGCCAAACAATTTGGCGTAAAAAAAATAATGTATATTGTCCAAAGAATAACAGAGCTATGCCTATTTTCCAGGTACCTTAACGGCATTTGAATTCCCGCCATTTTGAACGTTACTTAAACTTTGAAAATTTTTTAAAATGTTTTTTCGTATGGCATGGTACTGTTTTTAGATGTTTGTCCTTTAGCATCATTCATTGCTATTAAAACGGCATATAAATAATTAATATTGTGCAAAAAAATAACAGAGCTATGCATATTTTCCAGGTACCTTAACGGCAAATAAATGCATTGCATCAGCTTGCATTTTCCCACCATTTTGAACGTTACGTCAACTTTGAAAAAATTTTTAAAAATTTTTTTTTATAGCATGGTATTTTTTTAGATGTTTGCTTTAGCATCATTCATTGCAAAACAATTTGGCGTATAAATAATGTATATTGTCCAAAGAATAACAGAGCTATGCCTATTTTCATCATTTTTAACGGCATTTGAATTCCCGCCATTTTGAAAACTTTTTGAAAATTTTTTTTTTTTTCGTATAGCATGGTATTGTTTTTAGATGTTTGTCCATTAGCATCATTCACATTGCTATCAAAACGGCATATAAATAATGTATATTGTCCAAAAAATAACAGAGCTATGCATATTTTCCAGGTACCTTAACGGCAAATAAATGCATTGCATCAGCTTGCGCCATTTTGAACGTTAAACTTTGAAAACTTTGAAAATATTTTTTTTTTTTTTTAAATGTTTGTCTTTTATGCATGCAAAACAATTTTTTTAGATGTTTGTCCATTTAGCATTTAGAGCTATGCCTACCATTTTTGAACGTTTGAAAACTGTAATATAAATAATTTCATTGTCCACCTTTGGGGAAAATATTTTAAAATATAACTGGTTTTGAATTCCACCATTTTGAACGTAACGTGGCCAGAACATTTTTGGTATTGGTATTGTTTTAGATGTTTGTCCTTTAGCATCATTCATTGCAAACAATTTGGCGTATAAATAATGTATATTGTCCAAAAGAATAACAGAGCTATGCCTATTTTCCAGGTACCTTAACGGCTTTGAATTCCCGCCATTTTGAACGTTACTTAAACTTTGAAAAATTTTTAAAATGTTTTTTTCGTATGGCATGGAACTATTTTTTAGATGTTTGTCCATTAGCATCATTCACTGCTATTAAAACGGCATATAAATAATTAATATTGTCAAAAAAATAACAGAGCTATGCATATTTTCCAGGTACCTTAACGGCAAATAAATGCATTACATCAGCTTGCATTTCCCACCATTTTGAACGTTACTTCAACTTTGAAAAATTTTTAAAATGTTTTTTGTATAGCATGGTATTGTTTTTAAATGTTTGTCTTTTAGCATCATTGCAAACATTTGGCGTCAAAATAATTAAATTGTCCAAATATAAATAATGTATTTTACCTTTGCCATTTTGAACTTTACTTAAAAGAAAACTGTAACTTTCGCTATACCATTTGGGGGTTACCTGTTATTTGTGATTCCCGCCATTTTGAACGTTTGTAAAATTTAAGAGCAAACCAACACATCCAATGTTAAATTTGCGTATAGAACTGGTTGGGTTTTTAGCATGTTTTTCGCTATACAAGCAACATGGGGGTTGCCAAACAATTTGGCGTAAAAATAATGTATATTGTCCAAAGAATAACAGAGCTATGCCTATTTTCCAGGTACCTTAACGGCATTTGAATTCCCGCCATTTTGAACGTTACTTAAACTTTGAAAATTTTTTAAAATGTTTTTTTTCGTATGGCATGGAACTATTTTTAGATGTTTGTCCATTAGCATCATTCACTGCTATTAAAACGGCATATAAATAATTAATATTGTGCAAAAAAATAACAGAGCTATGCATATTTTCCAGGTACCTTAACGGCAAATAAATGCATTGCATCAGCTTGCATTTACCACCATTTTGAACGTTACGTCAACTTTGAAAATTTTTTAAAATTTTTCGTATAGCATGGTATTGTTTTTAGATGTTTGTCTTTTTAGCATCATTCATTGCAAACAATTTGGCGTATAAATAATGTATATTGTCCAAAAGAATAACAGAGCTATGCCTATTTTTACCTTAACGGCCATTTGAATTCCCGCCATTTTGAACGTTACTTAAACTTTGAAAAATTTTTTAAAATGTTTTTTCGTATGGCATGGAACTATTGTTTTTAGATGTTTGTCCATTAGCATCATTCACTGCTATTAAAACGGCATATAAATAATTAATATTTGCAAAAAATAACAGAGCTATGCATATTTTCCAGGTACCTTAACGGCAAATAAATGCATTGCATCAGCTTGCATTTACCACCATTTTGAACGTTACGTCAACTTTGAAAATTTTTTAAAATATTTTTTCGTATGGCATGGTATTGTTTTTAGATGTTTGTCTTTTAGCATCATTCATTGCAAAACAATTTGGCGTATAAATAATGTATATTGTCCAAAGAATAACAGAGCTATGCCTATTTTCCAGGTACCTTAACGGCATTTGAATTCCCGCCATTTTGAACGTTACTTAAACTTTGAAAATTTTTTTTAAAATGTTTTTTCGTATAGCATGGTATTGTTTTTAGATGTTTGTCCTTTAGCATCATTCATTGCAAACAATTTGGGTATAAAATAATGTATATTGTCCAAAAGAATAACAGAGCTATGCCTATTTTCCAGGTACCTTAACGGCTTTGAATTCCCGCCATTTTGAACGTTACTTAAACTTTGAAAAATTTTTTAAATGTTTTTTCGTATAGCATGGTATTGTTTTTTAGATGTTTGTCCTTTTAGCATCATTCATTGCAAACAATTTGGCGTATAAATAATGTATATTGTCCAAAGAATAACAGAGCTATGCCTATTTTCCAGGTGCCTTAACGGCATTTGAATTCCCGCCACTTTGAACGTTACTTAAACTTTGAAAATGTTTTTTTAAGAAAAATTTTTTTCGTATGGCATGGAATTATTTTTAGATGTAAAATTTTTGCAACAGCATCATTTACCTTATTTGAAAAAAAAAAACAATTTTATTTTTGTAAAAAAAATAATTAGCATATTCATTGCAAAACAATTTGGCGTATAAATAATGTAATTGTCCAAAGAATAACAGAGCTATGCCTATTTTCCAGGTACCTTAACGGCATTTTGAATTCCCGCCATTTTGAACGTTACTTAAACTTTGAAAAATTTTTAAAATGTTTTTTCGTATAGCATGGAATTATTTTTTATGTGATTTTTGTCCATTAGCATCATTCATTGCAAACAAAAAACGGCGTATAAATAATGTATATTGTCCAAAAAATAACAGAGCTATGCATATTTTCCAGGTACCTTAACAAATAAATGCATTGCATCAGCTTGAATTCCCACCATTTTGAACGTTACTTCAACTTTGAAAAATTTTTTTAAAATTTTTTTTCGTATAGCAATTGTTTTTAGATGTTTGTCCTTTAGCATCATTCATTGCAAACAATTTGGCGTATAAATAATGTATATTGTCCAAAGAATAACAGAGCTATGCCTATTTTCCAGGTACCTTAACGGCATTTGAATTCCCGCCATTTTGAACGTTACTTAAACTTTGAAAATTTTTTAAAATGTTTTTTCGTATGGCATGGAACTATTTTTAGATGTTTGTCCATTAGCATCATTCACTGCTATTAAAACGGCATATAAATAATTAATATTGTGCAAAAAATAACAGAGCTATGCATATTTTCCAGGTACCTTAACGGCAAATAAATGCATTACATCAGCTTGCATTTACCACCATTTTGAACGTTACTTCAACTTTGAAAATTTTTTAAAAATATTTTTCGTATAACATGGTATTGTTTTTTAAATGTTTGTCTTTTAGCATCATTCATTGCAAACAATTTGGCGTATAAATAATGTATATTGTCCAAAGAATAACAGAGCTATGCCTATTTTCCAGGTACCTTAACGGCATTTGAATTCCCGCCATTTTGAACGTTACTTAAACTTTGAAAATTTTTAAAAATGTTTTTTTTTCGTATAGCATGGAACTATTTTTAGATGTTTGTCCATTAGCATCATTCACTGCTATAAAACGGCATATAAATAATTAATATTTGTCCAAAAAAATAACAGAGCTATGCATATTTTCCAGGTACCTTAACGGCAAATAAATGCATTGCATCAGCTTGCAATTTCCCACCATTTTGAACGTTACGTCAACTTTGAAAAATTTTTAAAATGTTTTTTCGTATAGCATGGTATTGTTTTTAGATGTTTGTCCTTTTAGCATCATTCATTGCAAACAATTTGGCGTATAAATAATGTATATTGTCCAAAGAATAACAGAGCTATGCCTATTTTCCAGGTACCTTAACGGCCATTTGAATTCCCGCCATTTTGAACGTTACTTAAACTTTGAAAATTTTTTAAAATGTTTTTTCGTATGGCATGGAACTATTTTTAGATGTTTGTCCATTAGCATCATTCACTGCTATTAAAACGGCATATAAATAATATATTGTGCAAAAAATAACAGAGCTATGCATATTTTCCAGGTACCTTAACGGCAAATAAATGCATTGCATCAGCTTGCATTTCCCACCATTTTGAACGTTACGTCAACTTTAAAAAAAATTTTTAAAAATATTTTTTGTATAGCATGGTATTGTTTTTAGATGTTTGTCCTTTAGCATCATTTTGAACGTTACGTCAACTTTGAAAATTTTTTAAAAATGTTTTTTCGTAAAGCATGGTATTGTTTTTAGATGTTTGTCCATTAGCATCATTCACTGCTATCAAAACGGCATATAAATAATTAATATTGTCCAAAAAATAACAGAGCTATGCATATTTTCCAGGTACCTTAACGGCAAATAAATGCATTGCATCAGCTTGCATTTACCACCATTTTGAACGTTACGTCAACTTTGAAAATTTTTTAAAAAATTTTTTTTTTCGTATAGCATGGTATTGTTTTTAGATGTTTGTCCTTTAGCATCATTCATTGCAAACAATTTGGCGTATAAATAATGTATATTGTCCAAAGAATAACAGAGCTATGCCTATTTTCCAGGTACCTTAACGGCCATTTGAATTCCCGCCATTTTGAACGTTACTTAAACTTTGAAAATTTTTTTAAAATGTTTTTTCGTATGGCATGGAACTATTTTTTAGATGTTTGTCCATTAGCATCATTCACTGCTAACAAAACGGCATATAAATAATTAATATTGTCCAAAAAATAACAGAGCTATGCATATTTTCCAGGTACCTTAACGGCAAATAAATGCATTACATCAGCTTTTGCATTTCCCCACCATTTTGAACGTTACTTCAACTTTGAAAATTTTTAAAAATATTTTTCGTATAGCATGGTATTATTTTTTAGATGTTTGTCTTTTAGCATCATTCATTGCAAACAATTTGGCGTATAAATAATGTATATTGTCCAAAAGAATAACAGAGCTATGCCTATTTTCCAGGTACCTTAACGGCCTTTGAATTCCCGCCATTTGACTTCCGCCATTTTTTAAAAATTTTTTTAAAACTGTAAGAGCAAATTAAATATTTTCTTTACAACTGGGGTTGCCTGGAAAGAATTGCCTGCAAACCAACACATCCAACCTTAAATATGCGTGGCCAGAACTGGTTGGGAATTTAGAAAAGCAAAATGTTTTTCGCTATGTTTAAATACTGGGGTTGCCAAACAATTTGGCGTATAAAAAAATAATGTATATTGTCCAAAAGAATAACAGAGCTATGCCTATTTTCCAGGTACCTTAACGGCATTTGAATTCCCGCCATTTTGAACGTTACTTAAACTTTGAAAATTTTTTAAAATGTTTTTTCGTATGGCATGGAACTATTTTTAGATGTTTGTCCATTAGCATCATTCATTGCTAAAAAACGGCATATAAATAATGTATATTGTCCAAAAAATAACAGAGCTATGCATATTTTCCAGGTACCTTAACGGCAAATAATGCATTACATCAGCTTGCATTTCCCACCATTTTGAACGTTACTTCAACTTTGAAAATTTTTTTAAAATATTTTTTTCGTATAGCATGGTATTTTTTTAGATGTTTGTCTTTTAGCATCATTCATTGCAAACAATTTGGCGTATAAATAATGTATATTGTCCAAAAGAATAACAGAGCTATGCCTATTTTCCAGGTACCTTAACGGCCTTTGAATTCCCGCCATTTTGAACTTTACTTAAACTTTGAAAACTGTAAGAGCAAACTTTCGCTATACAACAACTGGGGGTTGCCTGTTATGTGTGAGCAATATATAACTGGTTGTAAGAATTGTAAGAGCAAACCAACACATCCAACCTTAAATATGCGTGGCCAGAACTGGTTGGGAATTGTAAGAGCAAACTTTCGCTATACAAATACTGGGGGTTGCCAAACAATTTGGCGTATAAATAATGTATATTGTCAAAAGAATAACAGAGCTATGCCTATTTTCCAGGTACCTTAACGGCATTTGAATTCCCGCCATTTTGAACGTTACTTAAACTTTGAAAATTTTTTAAAATTTTTTTCGTATGGCATGGAACTATTTTTAGATGTTTGTCCATTAGCATCATTCATTGCTAACAAAACGGCATATAAATAATTAATATTGTCCAAAAAAATAACAGAGCTATGCATATTTTCCAGGTACCTTAACGGCAAATAAATGCATTGCATCAGCTTGCATTTACCACCATTTTGAACGTTACTTCAACTTTGAAAATTTTTAAAAATTTTTTTTGTATAGCATGGTATTGTTTTTAGATGTTTGTCCTTTAGCATCATTCATTGCAAACAATTTGGCGTATAAATAATGTATATTGTCCAAAGAATAACAGAGCTATGCCTATTTTCCAGGTACCTTAACGGCCTTTGAATTCCCGCCATTTTGAACGTTACTTAAACTTTGAAAATTTTTTTAAAATGTTTTTTCGTATAGCATGGATTGTTTTTAGATGTTTGTCCATTAGCATCATTCACTGCTATCAAAACGGCATATAAATAATTAATATTGTCCAAAAAAATAACAGAGCTATGCATATTTTCCAGGTACCTTAACGGCAAATAAATGCATTGCATCAGCTTGCATTTCCCACCATTTTGAACGTTACTTCAACTTTTGAAAATTTTTAAAAATTTTTTTCGTATAGCAAAATTGTTTTTAGATGTTTGTCCTTTAATCATTCATTGCAAACAATTTGGCGTATAAATAATGTATATTGTCCAAAGAATAACAGAGCTATGCCTATTTTCCAGGTACCTTAACGGCATTTGAATTCCCGCCATTTTGAACGTTACTTAAACTTTGAAAATTTTTTAAAAATTTTTTTCGTATAGCATGGAACTGTTTTTAGATGTTTGTCCATTAGCATCATTCACTGCTATTAAAACGGCATATAAATAATTAATATTTCCAAAAAAATAACAGAGCTATGCATATTTTCCAGGTACCTTAACGGCAAATTAATGCATTTGCATCAGCTTTCCCGCCATTTTGAACGTTACTTCAACTTTTGAAAATTTTTAAAATGTTTTTTCGTATAGCATGGTATTTTTTTTAATGTTTGTCTTTTAGCATCATTCATTGCAAACAATTTGGCGTATAAATAATGTATATTGTCCAAAGAATAACAGAGCTATGCCTATTTTCCAGGTACCTTAACGGCATTTGAATTCCCGCCATTTTGAACTTTACTTAAACTTTGAAAATTTTTAAAAGCATTTTTTTCGCTATACAACAACTGGGGTTTGCCATTGCATCATTATGTGTTAAAACGGCATATAAAATATATAACTGGTTGTATGCATATTTGTAAGAGCAATATAACTGGTTAAAACCATTTTACATCCAACCTTAAATATGCGTGGCCAGAACTGGTTTGGGAATTGTAAGAGCAAACTTTCGCTATACAAATACTGGGGGTTGCCAAACAATTTGGCGTAAAAAATAATGTATATTGTCCAAAGAATAACAGAGCTATGCCTATTTTCCAGGTACCTTAACGGCATTTGAATTCCCGCCATTTTGAACGTTACTTAAACTTTGAAAATTTTTTAAAATGTTTTTTCGTATGGCATGGAACTATTTTTAGATGTTTGTCCATTAGCATCATTCACTGCTATTAAAACGGCATATAAATAATTAATATTGTCCAAAAAAATAACAGAGCTATGCATATTTTCCAGGTACCTTAACGGCAAAATAAATGCATTGCATCAGCTTGCATTTCCCACCATTTTGAACGTTACTTCAACTTTGAAAAATGTTTAAAATATTTTTTCGTATAGCATGGTATTGTTTTTAGATGTTTGTCTTTTAGCATCATTCATTGCAAACAATTTGGCGTATAAATAATGTATATTGTCCAAAAGAATAACAGAGCTATGCCTATTTTCCAGGTACCTTAACGGCATTTGAATTCCCGCCATTTTGAACGTTACTTAAACTTTGAAAATTTTTTTAAAATGTTTTTTCGTATAGCATGGAACTATTTTTAGATGTTTGTCCATTAGCATCATTCATTGCAAACAAAACGGCATATAAATAATTAATATTGTCCAAAAAATAACAGAGCTATGCATATTTTCCAGGTACCTTAACGGCAAATAAATGCATTGCATCAGCCATTTCCCACCATTTTGAACGTTACGTCAACTTTGAAAATTTTTTAAAATTTTTTTTCGTATAGCATGGTATTGTTTTTAGATGTTTGTCCTTTAGCATCATTCATTGCAAACAATTTGGCGTATAAATAATGTATATTGTCCAAAGAATAACAGAGCTATGCCTATTTTCCAGGTACCTTAACGGCATTTGAATTCCCGCCATTTTGAACGTTACTTAAACTTTGAAAATTTTTTAAAAAATGTTTTTTCGTATGGCATGGAACTATTTTTAGATGTTTTTCATTCACTGCTATAAAACGGCATATTGTAAGAATTGTAAAAGCAAAGCTATGCAACACATCCAACCTTAAATATTTCAGAACTGCATTTACCACCATTTTGAACGTTACGTCAACTTTGAAAAATTTTAAAAAACTTTGGTATTGTTTTTTAGATACAAAATCCTGGGGGCATCATTCATTGCAAACAATTTGGCGTATAAATAATGTATATTGTCCAAAAGAATAACAGAGCTATGCCTATTTTCCAGGTACCTTAACGGCATTTGAATTCCCGCCATTTTGAACGTTACTTAAACTTTGAAAATTTTTTAAAATGTTTTTTTCGTATGGCATGGAACTATTTTTTAGATGTTTGTCCATTAGCATCATTCACTGCTAACAAAACGGCATATAAATAATTAATATTGTCCAAAAAAATAACAGAGCTATGCATATTTTCCAGGTACCTTAACGGCAAATAAATGCATTGCATCAGCTTGCATTTCCCACCATTTTGAACGTTACTTCAACTTTGAAAAATTTTTAAAAATTTTTTTCGTATAGCATGGTATTGTTTTTAGATGTTTGTCCTTTTAGCATCATTCATTGCAAACAATTTGGCGTATAAATAATGTATATTGTCCAAAGAATAACAGAGCTATGCCTATTTTCCAGGTACCTTAACGGCCTTTGAATTCCCGCCATTTTGAACGTTACTTAAACTTTGAAAATTTTTTAAAATGTTTTTTCGTATAGCATGGAACTGTTTTTTAGATGTTTGTCCATTAGCATCATTCATTGCTATCAAAACGGCATATAAATAATTAATATTGTCCAAAAAAATAACAGAGCTATGCATATTTTCCAGGTACCTTAACGGCAAATAAATGCATTGCAAAGCAAACCAACCATTTTGAACGTTTAAATATTTTTAAAATTTTTTTGGTATTGGGCATGGTATTGCAATGTTTGTATTTTAGCATCATTCATTGCCAAACAATTTGGCGTATAAATAATGTATATTGTCCAAAAGAATAACAGAGCTATGCCTATTTTCCAGGTACCTTAACGGCATTTGAATTCCCGCCATTTTGAACGTTACTTAAACTTTGAAAATTTTTTAAAATGTTTTTTCGTATAGCATGGTATTGTTTTTAGATGTTTGTCCTTTAGCATCATTCATTCATCATTCAACAATTTGGCGTATAAATAATGTATATTGTCCAAAAATAACAATATATAGCATATTTTCCTATTTTCGGCAGGTAAATGCATTTAATCGGCTTTGAATTCCCACCATTTTGAACGTTACGTCAACTTTGAAAATTTTTTAAAAATTTTTTCGTATAGCAAAATTGTTTTTAGATGTTTGTCCTTTAGCATCATTTTGCAAACAATTTGGCGTATAAATAATGTATATTGTCCAAAGAATAACAGAGCTATGCCTATTTTCCAGGTACCTTAACGGCCTTTGAATTCCCGCCATTTTGAACGTTACTTAAACTTTGAAAATTTAAAAAAAATGTTTTTTCGTATGGCATGGAACTATTTATTTTTAGATGTTTGTCCATTAGCATCATTCACTGCTAACAAAACGGGCATATAAATAATAATATTGTCCAAAAAAAAATAACAGAGCTATGCATATTTTCCAGGTACCTTAACGGCAAATAAATGCATTGCATCAGCTTGCATTTCCCACCATTTTGAACGTTACGTCAACTTTTTGAAAATTTTTTAAAATATTTTTTCGTATAGCATGGTATTGTTTTTAGATGTTTGTCCTTTAGCATCATTCATTGCAAACAATTTGGCGTATAAATAATGTATATTGTCCAAAGAATAACAGAGCTATGCCTATTTTCCAGGTACCTTAACGGCCTTTGAATTCCCGCCATTTTGAACGTTACTTAAACTTTGAAAACTTTTTTAAAAAATTTTTTTTTTCGTATGGCATGGTGGGGTTTTTTAGATGTTTGTCCATTAGCATCATTCACTGCTATTAAAACGGCATATAAATAATTAATATTGTCCAAAAAATAACAGAGCTATGCATATTTTCCAGGTACCTTAACGGCAAATAAATGCATTGCATCAGCTTGCATTTCCCACCATTTTGAACGTTACTTCAACTTTGAAAAATTTTTAAAAATTTTTTCGTATAGCATGGTATTATTTTTTAGATGTTTGTCCTTTAGCATCATTCATTGCAAACAATTTGGCGTATAAATAATGTATATTGTCCAAAGAATAACAGAGCTATGCCTATTTTCCAGGTACCTTAACGGCATTTGAATTCCCGCCATTTTGAACGTACTTAAACTTTAAAAATTTTTTAAAATGTTTTTTGTATGGCATGGAACTATTTTTAGATGTTTGTCCATTAGCATCATTCACTGCTATTAAAACGGCATATAAATAATTAATATTGTGCAAAAAATAACAGAGCTATGCATATTTTCCAGGTACCTTAACGGCAAATAAATGCATTGCATCAGCTTGCATTTCCCACCATTTTGAACGTTACTTCAACTTTGAAAATTTTTAAAAAATTTTTTCGTATAAGCATGGTATTGTTTTTAGATGTTTGTCTTTTAGCATCATTCATTGCAAACAATTTGGCGTATAAATAATGTATATTGTCCAAAAGAATAACAGAGCTATGCCTATTTTCCAGGTACCTTAACGGCATTTGAATTCCCGCCATTTTGAACGTTACTTAAACTTTGAAAAATTTTTTAAAATGTTTTTTCGTATGGCATGGAACTATTTTTTTAGATGTTTGTCCATTAGCATCATTCACTGCTATTAAAACGGCATATAAATAATTAATATTGTCCAAAAAAATAACAGAGCTATGCATATTTTCCAGGTACCTTAACGGCAAATAAATGCATTGCATCAGCTTGCCCACCATTTTGAACGTTACGTCAACTTTGAAAAATTTTTAAAATGTTTTTTTCGTATAGCATGGTATTTGTTTTTAAATACTAGATGTTTGTTTTAGCATCATTCATTGCAAACAATTTGGCGTATAAATAATGTATATTGTCCAAAGAATAACAGAGCTATGCCTATTTTCCAGGTACCTTAACGGCCTTTGAATTCCCGCCATTTTGAACGTTACTTAAACTTTGAAAATTTTTTAAAATGTTTTTTCGTATGGCATGGAACTATTTTTAGATGTTTGTCCATTAGCATCATTCACTGCAATATTAAAACGGCATATAAATAATTAATATTGTCCAAAAAATAACAGAGCTATGCATATTTTCCAGGTACCTTAACGGCAAATAAATGCATTGCATCAGCTTGCATTTCCCACCATTTTGAACGTTACTTCAACTTTGAAAATTTTTTTAAAATATTTTTTTCGTATAGCATGGTATTTTTTTTAGATGTTTGTCCTTTAGCATCATTCATTGCAAACAATTTGGCGTAATGTATATTGTCCAAAAGAATAACAGAGCTATGCCTATTTTCCAGGTACCTTAACGGCATTTGAATTCCCGCCATTTTGAACGTTACTTAAACTTTGAAAAATTTTTTTAAAATGTTTTTTCGTATGGCATGGAACTATTTTTAGATGTTTGTCCATTAGCATCATTCACTGCTATATAAAACGGCATATAAATAATTAATATTGTCCAAAAATAACAGAGCTATGCATATTTTCCAGGTACCTTAACGGCAAATAAAAATGCCAGCTTGCATTTGGTTGTCAACTTTGAAAAAAATTTTTTAAAATGTTTTTCGTAAGCATGGTAAATGTTTGTCCTTTTAGCATCATTCATTGCCAAACAATTTGGCGTAAAAATAATGTATATTGTCCAAAGAATAACAGAGCTATGCCTATTTTCCAGGTACCTTAACGGCATTTGAATTCCCGCCATTTTGAACGTTACTTAAACTTTGAAAATTTTTAAAAATGTTTTTTCGTATGGCATGGAACTATTTTTAGATGTTTGTCCATTAGCATCATTCACTGCTATTAAAACGGCATATAAATAATTAATATTGTGCAAAAAATAACAGAGCTATGCATATTTTCCAGGTACCTTAACGGCAAATAAATGCATTGCATCAGCTTGCATTTACCACCATTTTGAACGTTACGTCAACTTTGAAAATTTTTAAAAAATTTTTTTTTGTATAGCATGGTATTGTTTTTTAGATGTTTGTCCTTTAGCATCATTTTGAACGTTACGTCAACTTTGAAAATTTTTTAAAATGTTTTTTCGTATAGCATTAAACTGTTTTTAGATGTTTGTCCATTAGCATCATTCACTGCTATCAAAACGGCATATAAATAATTAATATTAAAAAAAAAATAACAGAGCTATGCATATTTTCCAGGTACCTTAACGGCAGATAAATGCATTGCATCAGCTTGCATTTCCCACCATTTTGAACGTTACTTCAACTTTGAAAATTTTTAAAAATTTTTTCGTATAGCATGGTATTTTTTTAGATGTTTGTCTTTTAGCATCATTCATTGCAAACAATTTGGCGTATAAATAATGTATATTGTCCAAAAGAATAACAGAGCTATGCCTATTTTCCAGGTACCTTAACGGCCATTTGAATTCCCGCCATTTTGAACGTTACTTAAACTTTGAAAATTTTTTAAAAATGTTTTTTCGTATGGCATGGAACTATTTTTTTAGATGTTTGTCCATTAGCATCATTCACTGCTATTAAAACGGCATATAAATAATTAATATTGTGCAAAAAATAACAGAGCTATGCATATTTTCCAGGTACCTTAACGGCAAATAAATGCATTGCATCAGCTTGCATTTCCCACCATTTTGAACGTTACTTCAACTTTGAAAAATTTTTAAAAATTTTTCATATATAGCATGGTATTGTTTTTAGATGTTTGTCTTTTAGCATCATTCATTGCAAACAATTTGGCGTATAAATAATGTATATTGTCCAAAGAATAACAGAGCTATGCCTATTTTCCAGGTACCTTAACGGCATTTGAATTCCCGCCATTTTGAACGTTACTTAAACTTTGAAAATTTTTTAAAATGTTTTTTTTCGTATGGCATGGAACTATTTTTAGATGTTTGTCCATTAGCATCATTCACTGCTATTAAAACGGCATATAAATAATTAATATTGTCAAAAAAATAACAGAGCTATGCATATTTTCCAGGTACCTTAACGGCAAATAAATGCATTGCATCAGCTTGCATTTACCACCATTTTGAACGTTACTTAAACTTTGAAACTTTTTAAAATGTTTTTTTGTATAGCATGGTATTGTTTTTAGATGTTTGTCCTTTAGCATCATTTTGAACGTTACGTCAACTTTGAAAATTTTTTAAAATGTTTTTTCGTATAGCATGGTATTGTTTTTAGATGTTTGTCCATTAGCATCATTCACTGCTATCAAAAACGGCATATAAATAATGTATATTGTCCAAAAAAAAATAACAGAGCTATGCATATTTTCCGCAGGTACCTTAACGGCAAATAAACGGCATTTGCATTTCCCACCATTTTGAACGTTACGTCAACTTTGAAAATTTTTTAAAATGTTTTTTCGTATAGCATGGTATTGTTTTTAGATGTTTGTCCTTTAGCATCATTCATTGCAAACAATTTGGCGTATAAATAATGTATATTGTCCAAAAGAATAACAGAGCTATGCCTATTTTCCAGGTACCTTAACGGCATTTGAATTCCCGCCATTTTGAACGTTACTTAAACTTTGAAAATTTTTAAAAAATGTTTTTTCGTATGGCATGGAACTGTTTTTTAGATGTTTGTCCTTTAGCATCATTCATTGCTATACAAAAACGGCATATAAATAAATTTGGCAAAAATAATAAATAATGTATATTTTCCAAAAGAATAACAAGCTATGCCATTTTCCAAATTATTAACGGCATTTTGAATTTCCCACCATTTTGAACGTTACGTCAACTTTGAAAATTTTTTAAAATATTTTTTTCGTATAGCATGGTATTGTTTTTTAGATGTTTGTCCTTTAGCATCATTCATTGCAAACAATTTGGCGTATAAATAATGTATATTGTCCAAAGAATAACAGAGCTATGCCTATTTTCCAGGTACCTTAACGGCATTTGAATTCCCGCCATTTTGAACGTTACTTAAACTTTGAAAATTTTTTAAAATGTTTTTTCGTATGGCATGGAACTATTTTTAGATGTTTAGATGTTTGTCCATTAGCATCATTCACTGCTATTAAAACGGCATATAAATAATTAATATTGTCAAAAAAAATAACAGAGCTATGCATATTTTCCAGGTACCTTAACGGCAAATAAATGCATTGCATCAGCTTGCATTTCCCACCATTTTGAACGTTACTTCAACTTTGAAAATTTTTAAAAAATTTTTTTTCGTATAGCATGGTATTGTTTTTAGATGTTTGTCTTTTAGCATCATTCATTGCAAACAATTTGGCGTATAAATAATGTATATTGTCCAAAGAATAACAGAGCTATGCCTATTTTCCAGGTACCTTAACGGCATTTGAATTCCCGCCATTTTGAACATTTTTACTTAAACTTTGAAAATTTTTTAAAATGTTTTTCGCTATGGCAACAACTGGGGTTTGCCTTTAGCATCATTCATGTGTAACAAAACGGCAATAAATAATAAATATTGTCCAAAAAATAAAGAGCTATGCATATTTTCCAGGTACCTTAACGGCAAATAAATGCATGGCCAGAACTTGCATTTCCCACCATTTTGAACGTTAGCAAACTTGAAAAATTTTATAAAAATTTTGGGGTATAGCAAATTGTTTTTTAATGTTTGTCCTTTAGCATCATTCATTGCAAACAATTTGGCGTATAAATAATGTATATTGTCCAAAGAATAACAGAGCTATGCCTATTTTCCAGGTACCTTAACGGCATTTGAATTCCCGCCATTTTGAACGTTACTTAAACTTTGAAATTTTTTTTTAAAATGTTTTTTCGTATGGCATGGAACTATTTTTAGATGTTTGTCCATTAGCATCATTCACTGCTATTAAAACGGCATATAAATAATTAATATTGTGCAAAAAATAACAGAGCTATGCATATTTTCCAGGTACCTTAACGGCAAATAAAATATTGCATCAGCTTGCATTTACCACCATTTTGAACGTTACGTCAACTTTGAAAATTTTTTTAAAAGTTTTTTTTGTAACATGGTATTGTTTTTAGAATTCCTTTAGCCATTTTGAACGTTACGTCAACTTTGAAAATTTTTTAAAATGTTTTTTCGTATAGCATGGTATTATTTTTTAGATGTTTGTCCATTAGCATCATTCACTGCTATCAAAACGGCATATAAATAATTAATATTGTCCAAAAAATAACAGAGCTATGCATATTTTCCAGGTACCTTAACGGCAAATAAATGCATTGCATCAGCTTGCATTTACCACCATTTTGAACGTTACGTCAACTTTGAAAAATTTTTTAAAATGTTTTTCGTATAGCATGGTATTGTTTTTAGATGTTTGTCCTTTAGCATCATTCATTGCAAACAATTTGGCGTATAAATAATGTATATTGTCCAAAGAATAACAGAGCTATGCCTATTTTCCAGGTACCTTAACGGCCTTTGAATTCCCGCCATTTTGAACGTTACTTAAACTTTGAAAATTTTTTTAAATGTTTTTTCGTATGGCATGGAACTATTTTTAGATGTTTGTCCATTAGCATCATTCACTGCAAACAAAACGGCATATAAATAATTAATATTGTGCAAAAAAATAACAGAGCTATGCATATTTTCCAGGTACCTTAACGGCAAATAAATAATTGCATTACATCAGCTTGCATTTCCCACCATTTTGAACGTTACGTCAACTTTGAAAAATTTTTTAAAAATTTTTTTCATAAAATGTTTTTTTCATATAGATTTTTAGATGTTTTCCATTAGCATCATTCATTGTAACTTAACGGCATATAAATAATAAATATTGTCCAAAAATTGTAAAGCAAACTTTCGCTATACAATATTTGCCTGTTATGTGTGACCAATATATAACTGGCCATAAGAATTTGCAAACCAACACATCCAACTTTTAAATATTTTGGCCAGAACTTACTTCAATAAGAGCAAACTTTCGCTATAAACAACTGGGGGTTATGCATTATTTTTCAGGTAGCATCATTCATTGCAAACAATTTGGCGTAAAAAATAATGTATATTGTCCAAAGAATAACAGAGCTATGCCTATTTTCCAGGTACCTTAACGGCATTTGAATTCCCGCCATTTTGAACGTTACTTAAACTTTGAAAATTTTTTAAAATGTTTTTTTCGTATAGCATGGTATTGTTTTTAGATGTTTGTCCTTTAGCATCATTCATTGCAAACAATTTGGCGTATAAATAATGTATATTGTCCAAAGAATAACAGAGCTATGCCTATTTTCCAGGTACCTTAACGGCATTTGAATTCCCGCCATTTTGAACGTTACTTAAACTTTGAAATTTTTTTTTAAAATGTTTTTTCGTATAAAGCATGGAATATGTTTTTAGATGTTTGTCCATTAGCATCATTCACTGCTATCAAAACGGCATATAAATAATTAATATTGTCCAAAAATAACAGAGCTATGCATATTTTCCAGGTACCTTAACGGCAAATAAATGCATTGCATCAGCTTGCATTTACCACCATTTTGAACGTTACGTCAACTTTGAAAATTTTTTAAAATTTTTTTCGTATAGCATGGTATTTTTTTTTAGATGTTTGTCCTTTAGCATCATTCATTGCAAACAATTTGGCGTATAAATAATGTATATTGTCCAAAAGAATAACAGAGCTATGCCTATTTTCCAGGTACCTTAACGGCCATTTGAATTCCCGCCATTTTGAACGTTACTTAAACTTTGAAAATTTTTTAAAATGTTTTTTCGTATGGCATGGAACTATTTTTTAGATGTTTGTCCATTAGCATCATTCACTGCTATTAAAACGGCATATAAATAATTAATATTGTCCAAAAAAATAACAGAGCTATGCATATTTTCCAGGTACCTTAACGGCAAATAAATGCATTGCATCAGCTTGCATTTCCCACCATTTTGAACGTTACGTCAACTTTTGAAAAATGTTTAAAATATTTTTTCGTATAGCATGGTATTGTTTTTAGATGTTTGTCCTTTTAGCATCATTCATTGCAAACAATTTGGCGTATAAATAATGTATATTGTCCAAAAGAATAACAGAGCTATGCCTATTTTCCAGGTACCTTAACGGCCTTTGAATTCCCGCCATTTTGAACGTTACTTAAACTTTGAAAATTTTTTAAAATGTTTTTTCGTATGGCATGGAACTATTTTTAGATGTTTGTCCATTAGCATCATTCACTGCTATTAAAACGGCATATAAATAATTAATATTGTGCAAAAAAATAACAGAGCTATGCATATTTTCCAGGTACCTTAACGGCAAATAAATGCATTGCATCAGCTTGCATTTCCCACCATTTTGAACGTTACGTCAACTTTGAAAATTTTTTAAAATGTTTTTTCGTATAGCATGGTATTGTTTTTAGATGTTTGTCCTTTAGCATCATTGAACATTGCAAAAAATTTTTAAAAATGTTTTTTAAATAATGTATATTGTCCAAAGATTTTAACAGAGCTATGCCTATTTTCCAGGTACCTTAACGGCATTTGAATTCCCGCCATTTTGAACGTTACTTAAACTTTGAAATTTTTAAAAAAATGTTTTTTTCGTATAGCATGGAATTATTTTTTTAGATGTTTGTCCATTAGCATCATTCATTGCAAACAATTTGGCGTATAAATAATGTATATTGTCCAAAGAATAACAGAGCTATGCCTATTTTCCAGGTACCTTAACGGCAAATAAATTTGAATTCCCGCCATTTTGAACGTTACTTAAACTTTGAAAATTTTTTAAAATGTTTTTTTTTTTTTTTTGCTTGGTATTGTTTTTAGATGTTTGTCCTTTAGCATCATTCATTGCAAACAATTTGGCGTATAAATAATGTATATTGTCCAAAAGAATAACAGAGCTATGCCTATTTTTCCAGGTACCTTAACGGCCTTTGAATTCCCGCCATTTTGAACGTTACTTAAACTTTGAAAATTTTTTTAAAATGTTTTTTTTCGTATAGCATGGTAACTATTTTTAGATGTTTGTCCTTTAGCATCATTTTTCAAACAATTTGGCGTATTAAAATTGTCCAAAGAATAAATAATGCCTATTTCCAAGGCAATTAAAAATTACTTTAATATATTTTAAAGGTACAATTTTTAACGGTATGGCAAATTAACGGCTTTGAATTCCCGCCATTTTGAATTTACTTAAACTTTAATGTAAAAAGCAAACAGAGCGCTATTTTGCCAGGAGCCTTAACGGCAATTGTAAGAGCAAACCAACACATCCAACCTTAAATATGCGTGGCATTTTGAACGTTTGGTAAACTTTGAAAATTTTAAAAAATGTTTTTTCGCTATATAGCAATTATTTTTTAGATGGGTTTAGCATCATTCATTGCAAACAATTTGGCGTATAAATAATGTATATTGTCAAAAAAGAATAACAGAGCTATGCCTATTTTCCAGGTACCTTAACGGCATTTGAATTCCCGCCATTTTGAACGTTACTTAAACTTTGAAAAATTTTTTAAAATTTTTTCGTATAGCATGGAATTGTTTTTTAGATGTTTGTCCTTTAGCATCATTCATTGCAAACAATTTGGCGTATAAATAATGTATATTGTCCAAAAGAATAACAGAGCTATGCCTATTTTCCAGGTACCTTAACGGCAAATAAATTTGAATTCCCGCCATTTTGAACGTTACTTAAACTTTGAAAATTTTTTAAAATGTTTTTTTTCGTATGGCATGGAACTATTTTTTAGATGTTTGTCCTTTAGCATCATTCATTGCTAACAAAACGGCATATAAATAATTAATATTGTCCAAAAAATAACAGAGCTATGCATATTTTCCAGGTACCTTAACGGCAAATGAAAATGCATTGCATCAACTTTATTTCCCACCATTTTGAACGTTACTTCAACTTTGAAAATTTTGAAAATATTTTTTTTTTTCGTATAGCAAATGGTTTTTTGTTTTTAAATGTTTTTTTTAGCATCATTCATTGCAAACAATTTGGCGTAAAAATAATGTATATTGTCCAAAAGAATAACAGAGCTATGCCTATTTTCCAGGTACCTTAACGGCATTTGAATTCCCGCCATTTTGAACGTTACTTAAACTTTGAAAATTTTTTTAAAAATTTTTTTTCGTATGGCATGGAACTGTTTTTAGATGTTTGTCCATTAGCATCATTCACTGCTATACAAAACGGCATATAAATAATTAATATTGTCCAAAAAAATAACAGAGCTATGCATATTTTCCAGGTACCTTAACGGCAAATAAATGCATTGCATCAGCTTGCATTTACCACCATTTTGAACGTTACGTCAACTTTGAAAAATGTTTAAAATATTTTTTCGTATAGCATGGTATTGTTTTTAGATGTTTGTCCTTTAGCATCATTCATTGCAAACAATTTGGCGTATAAATAATGTATATTGTCCAAAGAATAACAGAGCTATGCCTATTTTCCAGGTACCTTAACGGCATTTGAATTCCCGCCATTTTGAACGTTACTTAAACTTTGAAAATTTTTTAAAAATGTTTTTTCGTATGGCATGGAACTTTTTTAGATGTTTGTCCATTAGCATCATTCACTGCTATTAAAACGGCATATAAATAATTAATATTGTGCAAAAAAATAACAGAGCTATGCATATTTTCCAGGTACCTTAACGGCAAATAAATGCATTGCATCAGCTTGCATTTCCCACCATTTTGAACGTTACGTCAACTTTGAAAAATTTTTTAAAAATTTTTTCGTATAGCATGGTATTGTTTTTTAAGATGTTTGTCCTTTTAGCATCATTCATTGCAAACAATTTGGCGTATAAATAATGTATATTGTCCAAAGAATAACAGAGCTATGCCTATTTTCCAGGTACCTTAACGGCATTTGAATTCCCGCCATTTTGAACGTTACTTAAACTTTGAAAATTTTTTTTAAAAATGTTTTTTTCGTATAGCATACAACTTTTTTAGATGTTTGTCCATTAGCATCATTCACTGCTAACAAAACGGCATATAAATAATTAATATTGTTGCAAAAAATAACAGAGCTAACCATATTTTCCAGGTACCTTAACGGCAAATAATTGCATTGCATCAGCTTGCATTTCCACCATTTTGAACGTGAACGTCAACTTTGAAAATTTTTTAAAATATTTTTTTTCGTATAGCATGGTATTGTTTTTAAATGTTTGTCCTTGCCAAATCATTTGGCGTAAAACAAAATAAATAATGTATATTGTCCAAAGAATAACAGAGCTATGCCTATTTTCCAGGTACCTTAACGGCATTTGAATTCCCGCCATTTTGAACGTTACTTAAACTTTGAAAATTTTTTAAAAAATGTTTTTTCGTATGGCATGGAACTGTTTTTAGATGTTTGTCCTTTAGCATCATTCACAAACAAAACGGCGTATAAATAATTAATATTGTGCAAGAAATAAGAGAGCTACGCATATTTTCCAGGTACCTTAACGGCAAATAAATGCATTGCATTTTGCAATTCCCACCATTTTGAACGTTACGTCAACTTTGAAAATTTTTTAAAATGTTTTTTCGTATAGCATGGTATTGTTTTTAGATGTTTGTCCTTTAGCATCATTCATTGCAAACAATTTGGCGTATAAATAATGTATATTGTCCAAAGAATAACAGAGCTATGCCTATTTTCCAGGTACCTTAACGGCATTTGAATTCCCGCCATTTTGAACGTTACTTAAACTTTGAAAATTTTTTTAAAAATTTTTTTCGTATAGCATGGAACTGTTTTTAGATGTTTGTCCTTTTAGCATCATTCACTGCTATTAAAACGGCATATAAATAATTAATATTGTCCAAAAAAATAACAGAGCTATGCATATTTTCCAGGTACCTTAACGGCAAATAAATGCATTGCATCAGCTTGCATTTACCACCATTTTGAACGTTACGTCAACTTTGAAAAATTTTTAAAAATTTTTTTCGTATAGCAAATTGTTTTTTAGATGTTTGTCCTTTAGCATCATTCATTGCAAAACAATTTGGCGTATAAATAATGTATATTGTCCAAAGAATAACAGAGCTATGCCTATTTTCCAGGTACCTTAACGGCCTTTGAATTCCCGCCATTTTGAACGTTACTTAAACTTTGAAAAATTTTTTTAAAATGTTTTTTTCGTATGGCATGGAAACTATTTTTTAGATGTTTGTCCATTAGCATCATTCACTGCTATCAAAACGGCATATAAATAATTAATAAAAAAAAAAAAATAACAGAGCTATGCATATTTTCCAGGTACCTTAACGGCAAATAAATGCATTGCATCAGCTTGCATTTACCACCATTTTGAACGTGGTTTCAACTTTGAAAAATTTTTAAAAATGTTTTTTTGTATAGCATGGTATTGTTTTTAGATGTTTGTCCTTTAGCATCATTCATTGCAAACAATTTGGCGTAAAAATAATGTATATTGTCCAAAGAATAACAGAGCTATGCCTATTTTCCAGGTACCTTAACGGCATTTGAATTCCCGCCATTTTGAACGTTACTTAAACTTTGAAAATTTTTTTAAAATGTTTTTTTTTCGTATGGCATGGAACTATTTTTAGATGTTTGTCCATTAGCATCATTCACTGCTATTAAAACGGCATATAAATAATTAATATTGTGCAAAAAAATAACAGAGCTATGCATATTTTCCAGGTACCTTAACGGCAAATAAATGCATTGCATCAGCTTGCATTTCCCACCATTTTGAACGTTACTTCAACTTTGAAAAATTTTTTTAAAATGTTTTTTCATATAACATGGTATTGTTTTTAGATGTTTGTCTTTTAGCATCATTCATTGCAAACAATTTGGCGTATAAATAATGTATATTGTCAAAAAGAATAACAGAGCTATGCCTATTTTCCAGGTACCTTAACGGACTTTGAATTCCCGCCATTTTAAACGTTACTTAAACTTTGAAAATTTTTTAAAATGTTTTTTCGTATAGCATGGAACTGTTTTTAGATGTTTGTCCATTAGCATCATTCATTGCAAACAATTTGGCGTATAAATAATGTATATTGTCCAAAAAATAACAGAGCTATGCATATTTTCCAGGTACCTTAACGGCAAATAAACGGCATTTGAATTCCCGCCATTTTGAACGTTACTTAAACTTTGAAAAATTTTTTAAAAAATTTTTCGCTATATAGCAATTGTTTTTAGATGTTTGTCCTTTAGCATCATTCATTGCAAACAATTTGGCGTATAAATAATGTATATTGTAAAAGAATAACAGAGCTATGCCTATTTTCCAGGTACCTTAACGGCCTTTGAATTCCCGCCATTTTGAACGTTACTTAAAACTTTGAAAATTTTTTAAAAATGTTTTTTCGTATGGCATGGAACTGTTTTTTAGATGTTTGTCCATTAGCATCATTCATTGCAATTAAATTTGGCGTATAAATAATGTATATTGTCCAAAGAATAACAGAGCTATGCATATTTTCCAGGTACCTTAACGGCAAATAAATGCATTGCAATTTTGATTTCCCACCATTTTGAACGTTACTTCAACTTTGAAAATTTTTAAAATGTTTTTTCGTATAGCATGGTATTGTTTTTAGATGTTTGTCCTTTAGCATCATTCATTGCAAAACAATTTGGCGTATAAATAATGTATATTGTCCAAAGAATAACAGAGCTATGCCTATTTTCCAGGTACCTTAACGGCATTTGAATTCCCGCCATTTTGAACGTTACTTAAACTTTGAAAAATTTTTTAAAAAAAAAATGTTTTTCGTATGGCATGGAACTTTTTTTAGATGTTTGTCCATTAGCATCATTCACTGCTATTAAAACGGCATATAAATAATTAATATTGTCCAAAAAAATAACAGAGCTATGCATATTTTCCAGGTACCTTAACGGCAAATAAATGGCATTGCATCAGCTTGCATTTCCCACCATTTTGAACGTTACTTCAACTTTGAAAAATTTTTAAAATGTTTTTTCGTATAGCATGGTATTGTTTTTAGATGTTTGTCCTTTAGCATCATTCATTGCAAACAATTTGGCGTATAAATAATGTATATTGTCAAAAGAATAACAGAGCTATGCCTATTTTCCAGGTACCTTAACGGCATTTTGAATTCCCGCCATTTTGAACGTTACTTAAACTTTTGAAAAATTTTTTAAAATTTTTTTTCGTATGGCATGGAACTGTTTTTTAGATGTTTGTCCATTAGCATCATTCACTGCTAACAAAACGGCATATAAATAATTAATATTGTCCAAAAAAATAACAGAGCTATGCATATTTTCCAGGTACCTTAACGGCAAATAAATGCATTGCAGAACTTGCATTTCCCACCATTTTGAACGTTACTTCAACTTTGAAAAATTTTTAAAAATTTTTTCGTATAGCATGGTATTGTTTTTAGATGTTTGTCTTTTAGCATCATTCATTGCAAACAATTTGGCGTATAAATAATGTATATTGTCCAAAGAATAACAGAGCTATGCCTATTTTCCAGGTACCTTAACGGCATTTGAATTCCCGCCATTTTGAACGTTACTTAAACTTTGAAAAATTTTTTAAAATTTTTTTTCGTATGGCATGGTATTGTTTTTAGATGTTTGTCCATTAGCATCATTCATTGCAATTAAATTTGGCATATAAATAATTATATTGTCCAAAAAATAACAGAGCTATGCCTATTTTCCAGGTACCTTAACGGCAAATTGAATTCCCGCCATTTTGAAATTCCCGCCATTTTGAACGTTACTTAAACTTTGAAAAATTTAAAAAAAATTTTTTTTCGTATGGCATGGAATTGTTTTTAGATGTTTGTCCATTAGCATCATTCATTGCTAACAAAACGGCATATAAATAATTAATATTGTCAAAAAAATAACAGAGCTATGCATGTTTTCCAGGTAACTTAACGGCAAATAAATTCCCGGCATCAGTTTGCATTTCCCACCATTTTGAACTTTACTTCAACTTTGAAAAATTTTTTAAAATGTTTTTTCGTATAGCATGGTATTGTTTTTTAGATGTTTGTCTTTTTAGCATCATTCATTGCAAACAATTTGGCGTATAAATAATGTATATTGTCCAAAAGAATAACAGAGCTATGCCTATTTTCCAGGTACCTTAACGGCCATTTGAATTCCCGCCATTTTGAACGTTACTTAAACTTTGAAAATTTTTTTAAAATTTTTTTTTTCGTATGGCATGGAACTGTTTTTTTAGATGTTTGTCCATTAGCATCATTCACTGCTAACAAAACGGCATATAAATAATTAATATTGTCCAAAAAATAACAGAGCTATGCATATTTTCCAGGTACCTTAACGGCAAATAAATGCATTGCATCAGCTTGCATTTACCACCATTTTGAACGTTACTTCAACTTTGAAAATTTTTAAAAAATTTTTTCGTATAGCATGGTATTGTTTTTAGATGTTTGTCCTTTAGCATCATTCATTGCAAACAATTTGGCGTATAAATAATGTATATTGTCCAAAGAATAACAGAGCTATGCCTATTTTCCAGGTACCTTAACGGCATTTGAATTCCCGCCATTTTGAACGTTACTTAAACTTTGAAAATTTTTTTAAAATGTTTTTTCGTATGGCATGGAACTATTTTTAGATGTTTGTCCATTAGCATCATTCACTGCTAACAAAACGGCATATAAATAATTAATATTGTCCAAAAAATAACAGAGCTATGCATATTTTCCAGGTACCTTAACGGCAAATAAATGCATTGCATCAGAATTTCCCACCATTTTGAACGTTACGTCAACTTTGAAAATTTTTTAAAAAATGTTTTTTGTATAGCATGGTATTGTTTTTAGATGTTTGTCCTTTAGCATCATTTTGAACGTTACGTCAACTTTGAAAATTTTTTTAAAATGTTTTTCGTATAGCAATTGTTTTTAGATGTTTGTCCATTAGTATCAAAACGGCATATAAATAATGTATATTGTCCAAAAAATAACAGAGCTATGCATATTTTCCAGGTACCTTAACGGCATTTGCATTCATCAATTTCCCACCATTTTGAACGTTACTTCAACTTTGAAAATTTTTAAAAAAATTTTTTCGTATAGCATGGTATTGTTTTTAGATGTTTGTCCTTTAGCATCATTCATTGCAAACAATTTGGCGTATAAATAATGTATATTGTCCAAAAGAATAACAGAGCTATGCCTATTTTCCAGGTACCTTAACGGCATTTGAATTCCCGCCATTTTGAACGTTACTTAAACTTTGAAAACTTTTTTTTTAAAATGTTTTTTTCGTATGGCATGGAACGTCAACTTTGAAAATTTTATTTTTAGATGTTTTGATGTTTGTCCATTAGCATCATTCACTGCTATCAAAACGGCATATAAATAATTAATATTGTCCAAAAAATAACAGAGCTATGCATATTTTCCAGGTACCTTAACGGCAAATAAATGCATTGCATCAGCTTGCATTTCCCACCATTTTGAACGTTACTTCAACTTTGAAAAATTTTTAAAATGTTTTTTTCGTATAGCATGGTATTGTTTTTTAGATGTTTGTCCTTTAGCATCATTCATTGCAAACAATTTGGCGTATAAATAATGTATATTGTCCAAAGAATAACAGAGCTATGCCTATTTTCCAGGTACCTTAACGGCATTTGAATTCCCGCCATTTTGAACGTTACTTAAACTTTGAAAATTTTTTAAAATGTTTTTTCGTATGGCATGGAACTATTTTTTTTTAGATGTTTGTCCATTAGCATCATTCACTGCTATTAAAACGGCATATAAATAATTAATATTGTGCAAAAAATAACAGAGCTATGCATATTTTCCAGGTACCTTAACGGCAAATAAATGCATTACATCAGCTTGCATTTCCCACCATTTTGAACGTTACTTCAACTTTGAAAAATTTTTAAAAAATTTTTTTCGTATAGCATGGTATTGTTTTTAGATGTTTGTCTTTTAGCATCATTCATTGCAAACAATTTGGCGTATAAATAATGTATATTGTCCAAAGAATAACAGAGCTATGCCTATTTTCCAGGTACCTTAACGGCCTTTGAATTCCCGCCATTTTGAACTTTACTTAAACAAAAAAATTTTTT
Organism: Drosophila bifasciata; assembly: GCA_009664405.1. Lineage (NCBI taxonomy): Eukaryota > Metazoa > Arthropoda > Insecta > Diptera > Drosophilidae > Drosophila > Drosophila bifasciata. The sequence goes on from CM019043.1 coordinate 24,682,854, forward strand.
AAAATGTTTTTTCGTATGGCATGGAACTTTTTAGATGTTTGTCCATTAGCATCATTCACTGCTATTCAAAAAACGGGGTATAAATAATTATATTGTGCAAAAAATAACAGAGCTATGCATATTTTCCAGGTACCTTAACGGCAAATAAATGCATTGCAAGCTTGCAACCACCATTTTGAACGTTACATTCAACTTTAAATATGCGTGGCCAAAACTGGTTGCAATACAAAAATTTTTTAAAATTTTTCGTATAGCATGGTATTTTTTTCGATGTTTGTCTTTTAGCATCATTCATTGCAAACAATTTGGCGTAAAAATAATGTATATTGTCCAAAAGAATAACAGAGCTATGCCTATTTTCCAGGTACCTTAACGGCATTTGAATTCCCGCCATTTTGAACGTTACTTAAACTTTGAAAAATTTTTTAAAATGTTTTTTCGTATGGCATGGAACTATTTTTTAGATGTTTGTCCATTAGCATCATTCACTGCTATTAAAACGGCATATAAATAATTAATATTGTGCAAAAAATAACAGAGCTATGCATATTTTCCAGGTACCTTAACGGCAAATAAATGCATTGCATCAGCTTGCATTTACCACCATTTTGAACGTTACGTCAACTTTGAAAATTTTTTAAAATGTTTTTTGTATAGCATGGTATTGTTTTTAGATGTTTGTCCTTTAGCATCATTTTGAACGTTAAGTCAACTTTTGAAAATTTTTAAAAATGTTTTTCGTATAGCATGGTATTGTTTTTAGATGTTTGTCCATTAGCATCATTCACTGCTATCAAAACGGCATATAAATAATTAATATTGTCCAAAAAATAACAGAGCTATGCATATTTTCCAGGTACCTTAACGGCAAATAAATGCATTGCATCAGCTTGCATTTCCCACCATTTTGAACGTTACTTCAACTTTGAAAATTTTTTTTAAAATATTTTTTCGTATAGCATGGTATTGTTTTTAGATGTTTGTCCTTTTTAGCATCATTCATTGCAAACAATTTGGCGTATAAATAATGTATATTGTCCAAAGAATAACAGAGCTATGCCTATTTTCCAGGTACCTTAACGGCCTTTTGAATTCCCGCCATTTTGAACGTTACTTAAACTTTGAAATTTTTTTTTAAAATGTTTTTTCGTATGGCATGGAACTATTTTTTAGATGTTTGTCCATTAGCATCATTCACTGCTATTAAAACGGCATATAAATAATTAATATTGTCCAAAAAAATAACAGAGCTATGCATATTTTCCAGGTACCTTAACGGCAAATAAATGCATTACATCAGCTTGCATTTCCCACCATTTTGAACGTTACTTCAACTTTGAAAAATTTTTAAAAAAATATTTTTTCATATAACATGGTATTGTTTTTAAATGTTTGTCTTTTAGCATCATTCATTGCAAACAATTTGGCGTATAAATAATGTATATTGTCCAAAGAATAACAGAGCTATGCATATTTGCCTATTTTCCAGGTAAATGCATTTAACGGCTTTGAATTCCCGCCATTTTGAACGTTACTTAAACTTTGAAAACTTTAAAAAAATTTTTTCGTATGGCATGGAACTATTTTTTAGATGTTTGTCCTTTAGCATCATTCATTGCAAACAATTTGGCGTATAAATAATGTATATTGTCCAAAGAATAACAGAGCTATGCCTATTTTCCAGGTACCTTAACGGCATTTTGAATTCCCGCCATTTTGAAACGTTACTTAAACTTTGAAAATTTTTTAAAATGTTTTTTCGTATAGCATGGAATTGTTTTTAGATGTTTGTCCTTTAGCATCATTCATTGCAAAAATTTGGCGTATAAATAATGTATATTGTCCAAAAAATAACAGAGCTATGCCTATTTTCCAGGTACCTTAACGGCAAATTTGAATTCCCGCCATTTTGAACCATTTTGAACGTTTAAACTTTGAAAATTTTTAAAATGTTTTTTCGTATAGCATGGTATTGTTTTTAGATGTTTGTCCTTTTAGCATCATTCATTGCAAACAATTTGGCGTATAAATAATGTATATTGTCCAAAGAATAACAGAGCTATGCCTATTTTCCAGGTACCTTAACGGCATTTGAATTCCCGCCATTTTGAACGTTACTTAAACTTTGAAAATTTTTTAAAATGTTTTTTCGTATGGCATGGAACTATTTTTTAGATGTTTGTCCATTAGCATCATTCATTGCTAACTAAAAACGGCATATAAATAATTAATATTGTCCAAAAAAATAACAGAGCTATGCATATTTTCCAGGTACCTTAACGGCAAATAAATGCATTGCATCAGCTTGCATTTCCCACCATTTTGAACGTTACTTCAACTTTGAAAAATGTTTAAAATATTTTTTCGTAAAGAATGGTATTTTTTTAGATGTTTGTCCTTTAGCATCATTCATTGCAAACAATTTGGCGTATAAATAATGTATATTGTCCAAAAGAATAACAGAGCTATGCCTATTTTCCAGGTACCTTAACGGCATTTGAATTCCCGCCATTTTGAACGTTACTTAAACTTTGAAAATTTTTAAGAAAAATGTTTTTTCGTATAGCATGGAACTGTTTTTAGATGTTTGTCCTTTAGCATCATTCATTGCAAACAATTTGGCGTATAAATAATGTATATTGTCCAAAAAATAACAGAGCTATGCCTATTTTCCAGGTACCTTAAATTTGAATTCCCGCCATTTTGAACGTTACTTAAACTTTGAAAATTTTTTTAAAATGTTTTTTCGTATGGCATGGAACTTTTTTTAGATGTTTGTCCTTTTAGCATCATTTTGCAATTTAAAAAACGGCATATAAATAATGTATATTGTCAAAAAAATAATAACAGCATTTTTGCATATTTTCCAGGTACCATTTAACGGCATTTTGAATTCCTTTGCCATTTTGAACGTTATGTTTAAACATTTTGAAAAACTTTGAAAAATTTTTTAAAATGTTTTTTTCGTATAGCATGGAATTGTTTTTAGATGTTTGTCCATTAGCATCATTCACTGCTATCAAAACGGCATATAAATAATTAATATTGTCCAAAAAAATAACAGAGCTATGCATATTTTCCAGGTACCTTAACGGCAAATAAATGCATTGCATCAGCTTGCATTTCCCACCATTTTGAACGTTACGTCAACTTTGAAAATTTTTAAAAATTTTTTCGTATAGCATGGTATTGTTTTTAGATGTTTGTCATTCATTGCAAACAATTTGGCGTATAAATAATGTATATTGTCCAAAGAATAACAGAGCTATGCCTATTTTCCAGGTACCTTAACGGCATTTGAATTCCCGCCATTTTGAACGTTACTTAAACTTTGAAAATTTTTTTTAAAATGTTTTTTCGTATGGCATGGAACTGTTTTTAGATGTTTGTCCATTAGCATCATTCACTGCTATTAAAACGGCATATAAATAATTAATATTGTGCAAAAAAATAACAGAGCTATGCATATTTTCCAGGTACCTTAACGGCAAATAAATGCATTGCATCAGCTTGCATTTCGCACCATTTTGAACGTTACTTCAACTTAAAAAAAATGTTTAAAATATTTTTTCATATAACATGGTATTGTTTTTAGATGTTTGTCCTTTAGCATCATTCATTGCAAACAATTTGGCGTATAAATAATGTATATTGTCCAAAGAATAACAGAGCTATGCCTATTTTCCAGGTACCTTAACGGCCATTTGAATTCCCGCCATTTTGAACGTTACTTAAACTTTGAAAATTTTGTAAAATGAGCAAACTGTTTTTCGCTTTATCACAACAACTGGGGTTGCCTGTTATATTGTCCAAAAAGCAATATATAACTATTATTTTCCAACCTTAAAAATAAAGAGCAAACCAACACATTTCCACCATTTTGAACGTTGGCCAGAACTTTGAAAAATTTTTAAAATTTTTTTTCAAATAGCATGGTATTGTTTTTAGATGTTTGTCCTTTTAGCATCACTGGGGTTTGCAAACAATTTGGCGTAAAATAATGTATATTGTCCAAAGAATAACAGAGCTATGCCTATTTTCCAGGTACCTTAACGGCATTTGAATTCCCGCCATTTTGAACGTTACTTAAACTTTGAAAATTTTTTAAAATGTTTTTTCGTATGGCATGGAACTATTTTTAGATGTTTGTCCATTAGCATCATTCACTGCTATTAAAACGGCATATAAATAATTAATATTGTGCAAAAAAAATAACAGAGCTATGCATATTTTCCAGGTACCTTAACGGCAAATAAATGCATTGCATCAGCTTGCATTTCCCACCATTTTGAACGTTACGTCAACTTTGAAAATTTTTTTAAAATATTTTTTTATAGCATGGTATTGTTTTTAGATGTTTGTTTTTAGCATCATTCATTGCAAACAATTTGGCGTATAAATAATGTATATTGTCCAAAGAATAACAGAGCTATGCCTATTTTCCAGGTACCTTAACGGCATTTGAATTCCCGCCATTTTGAACGTTACTTAAACTTTGAAAATTTTTTTAAAATTTTTTTTCGTATAGCATGGAACTGTTTTTTAGATGTTTGTCCATTAGCATCATTCACTGCTATCAAAACGGCATATAAATAATTAATATTGTCAAAAAAATAACAGAGCTATGCATATTTTCCAGGTACCTTAACGGCAGATAAATGCATTGCATCAGCTTGCATTTCCCACCATTTTGAACGTTACGTCAACTTTGAAAAATTTTTAAAAAATTTTTTTTCGTATAGCATGGTATTGTTTTTAGATGTTTGTCCTTTAGCATCATTCATTGCAAACAATTTGGCGTATAAATAATGTATATTGTCCAAAGAATAACAGAGCTATGCCTATTTTCCAGGTACCTTAACGGCCTTTGAATTCCCGCCATTTTGAACGTTACTTAAACTTTGAAAATTTTTTAAAATGTTTTTTTTTTTCGTATAGCATGGAACTTTTTTAGATGTTTGTCCTGTTTTAGCATCATTCACTGCTAACAAAACGGCATATAAATAATTAATATTGTCCAAAAATAACAGAGCTATGCATATTTTCCAGGTACCTTAACGGCAAATAAATTTGCATCAATTTCCCGCCATTTTGAACGTTACTTAAACTTTGAAAATTTTTTAAAATGTTTTTTCGTATAACATGGTATTATTTTTTTAGATGTTTGTCCTTTTTAGCATCATTCATTGCAAACAATTTGGCGTATAAATAATGTATATTGTCCAAAGAATAACAGAGCTATGCCTATTTTCCAGGTACCTTAACGGCATTTGAATTCCCGCCATTTTGAACGTTACTTAAACTTTTGAAAATTTTTAAAAATTTTTTTTTTCGTATAGCATGGAATTGTTTTTTAGATGTTTGTCCTTTAGCATCATTCATTGCTATTAAATTTGGCATATAAATAATGTATATTGTCCAAAAAATAACAGAGCTATGCATATTTTCCAGGTACCTTAACGGCAAATAAATGCATTGCAATTGCATTTCCCACCATTTTGAACGTTACTTAAACTTTGAAAAATTTTTTAAAATGTTTTTTTCCAACATTTTGAATTTTACAAAATGTTTGTCCTTTAGTTTGCCAAACAATTTGGCGTAAAAATAATGTATATTGTCCAAAGAATAACAGAGCTATGCCTATTTTCCAGGTACCTTAACGGCATTTGAATTCCCGCCATTTTGAACGTTACTTAAACTTTGAAACTTTTTAAAATGTTTTTTTGTATAGCATGGTATTGTTTTTAGATGTTTGTCCATTAGCATCATTCAATGCTATTAAAACGGCATATAAATAATGTAATATTGTCCAAAAAAATAACAGAGCTATGCCATATTTTCCAGGTACCTTAACGGCAAATAAATGCATTTGCATCAATTCCCGCCATTTTGAACGTTACTTAAACTTTGAAAATTTTTTTTAAAATGTTTTTTCGTATAGCATGGTATTGTTTTTTAGATGTTTGTCCTTTAGCATCATTCATTGCAAACAATTTGGCGTATAAATAATGTATATTGTCCAAAGAATAACAGAGCTATGCCTATTTTCCAGGTACCTTAACGGCCTTTTGAATTCCCGCCATTTTGAACGTTACTTAAACTTGAAAATTTTTTTAAAAAAGTTTTTTCGTATAGCATGGAATTAAAAAGAGCAAACCAACACATCCAACCTTAAATTTGTCAGAACTGGTTAGCATCATTCATTACAAAACTGGGGTTATAAAAACAATTTGGTCCAAAAAAAAATAATGTATATTGTCCAAAGAATAACAGAGCTATGCCTATTTTCCAGGTACCTTAACGGCATTTGAATTCCCGCCATTTTGAACGTTACTTAAACTTTGAAAAATTTTTTAAAATGTTTTTTTCGTATGGCATGGAATTGTTTTTAGATGTTTGTCCTTTAGCATCATTCATTGCAAACAATTTGGCGTATAAATAATGTATATTGTCCAAAGAATAACAGAGCTATGCCTATTTTCCAGGTACCTTAACGGCATTTGAATTCCCGCCATTTTGAACGTTACTTAAACTTTGAAAATTTTTTAAAATGTTTTTTCGTATAGCATGGTATTGTTTTTTAGATGTTTGTCCTTTAGCATCATTCATTGCAAACAATTTGGCGTATAAAAATGTATATTGTCCAAAAAATAACACAGCTATGCCTATTTTCCAGGTACCTTAACGGCAATTTGAATTTCCCGCCATTTTGAACGTTACGTCAACTTTGAAAATTTTTTAAAAAATTTTTTTATAGCACAAATTGTTTTTTAGATGTTTGTCCTTTAGCATCATTCATTGCAAACAATTTGGCGTATAAATAATGTATATTGTCCAAAGAATAACAGAGCTATGCCTATTTTCCAGGTACCTTAACGGCATTTGAATTCCCGCCATTTTGAACGTTACTTAAACTTTGAAAAATTTTTTAAAATGTTTTTTCGTATGGCATGGAACTATTTTTTTAGATGTTTGTCCATTAGCATCATTCACTGCTATTAAAACGGCATATAAATAATTAATATTGTCCAAAAAAAATAACAGAGCTATGCATATTTTCCAGGTACCTTAACGGCAAATAAATGCATTGCATCAGCTTGCATTTCCCACCATTTTGAACGTTACTTCAACTTTGAAAAATTTTTAAAATTTTTTTCGTATAGCATGGTATTGTTTTTAGATGTTTGTCCTTTAGCATCATTCATTGCAAAAACAATTTGGCGTATAAATAATGTATATTGTCCAAAGAATAACAGAGCTATGCCTATTTTCCAGGTACCTTAACGGCATTTGAATTCCCGCCATTTTGAACGTTACTTAAACTTTGAAAACTGTTTTTTTAAAATTTTTTTTTTCGTATAGCAATTGTTTTTAGATGTTTGTCCTTTAGCATCATTCATTATAAAACAATTTGGCGTATAAATAATGTATATTGTCCAAAAGAATAACAGAGCTATGCCTATTTTCCAGGTACCTTAACGGCATTTGAATTCATGCCATTTTGAACGTTATTTAAACTTTGAAAATTTTTTAAAAAAAATTTTTTCGTATGGCATGGAACTGTTTTTAGATGTTTGTCCATTAGCATCATTTTTGCTAACAAAACGGCGTATATAAATAATTAATATTGTCCAAAAAAATAACAGAGCTATGCATATTTTCCAGGTACCTTAACGGCAAATAAATGCATTGCATTTGATTTCCCGCCATTTTGAACGTTACTTCAACTTTGAAAATTTTTTAAAATATTTTTTCGTATAGCATGGTATTGTTTTTAGATGTTTGTCCTTTAGCATCATTCATTGCAAACAATTTGGCGTATAAATAATGTATATTGTCAAAAGAATAACAGAGCTATGCCTATTTTCCAGGTACCTTAACGGCCATTTGAATTCCCGCCATTTTGAACGTTACTTAAACTTTTGAAAATTTTTTAAAATGTTTTTTCGTATGGCATGGAACTATTTTTTAGATGTTTGTCCATTAGCATCATTCACTGCTAACAAAACGGCATATAAATAATTAATATTGTCCAAAAAAAATAACAGAGCTATGCATATTTTCCAGGTACCTTAACGGCAAATAAATGCATTGCATCAGCTTGCATTTCCCACCATTTTGAACGTTACTTCAACTTTGAAAAATGTTTAAAATATTTTTTCGTATAAGCATGGTATGTTTTTTTAGATGTTTGTCCTTTTAGCATCATTCATTGCAAACAATTTGGCGTATAAATAATGTATATTGTCCAAAGAATAACAGAGCTATGCCTATTTTCCAGGTACCTTAACGGCCATTTGAATTCCCGCCATTTTGAACTTTACTTAAACTTTGAAAATTTTTAAAAATGTTTTTCGCTATACAACAACTGGGGTTGCCTGTTATGTGCGAGCAATATATAACTGGTTGTAAGAATTGTAAGAGCAAACCAACACATCCAACCTTTTAAATATGCGTGGCCAGAACTGGTTTGGGAATTGTAAGAGCAAACTTTCGCTTACAAATACTTTTGCAAACAATTTGGCGTAAAAATAATGTATATTGTCCAAAAGAATAACAGAGCTATGCCTATTTTCCAGGTACCTTAACGGCATTTGAATTCCCGCCATTTTGAACGTTACTTAAACTTTGAAAATTTTTTAAAATGTTTTTTCGTATGGCATGGAACTGTTTTTAGATGTTTGTCCTTTAGCATCATTCATTGCAAACAAAACGGCATATAAATAATGTATATTGTCCAAAGAATAACAGAGCTATGCATATTTTCCAGGTACCTTAACGGCAAATAAATGCATTGCATCAGCTTGCATTTCCCACCATTTTGAACGTTACTTCAACTTTGAAAAATTTTTAAAAATTTTTTTCGTATAGCATGGTATTGTTTTTAGATGTTTGTCCTTTAGCATCATTCATTGCAAACAATTTGGCGTATAAATAATGTATATTGTCCAAAGAATAACAGAGCTATGCCTATTTTCCAGGTACCTTAACGGCCTTTGAATTCCCGCCATTTTGAACTTTGCTTAAACTTTGAAAACTGTAAGAGCAAACTTTCGCTATACAACAACTGGGGGTTGCCTGTTATGTGTGAGCAATATATAACTGGTTGTAAGAATTGTAAGAGCAAACCAACACATCCAACCTTAAATATGCGTGGCCAGAACTGGTTGGGAATTGTAAGAGCAAACTTTCGCTATACAAGGGGTTGCCAAACAATTTGGCGTAAAAACTAATGTATATTGTCCAAAGAATAACAGAGCTATGCCTATTTTCCAGGTACCTTAACGGCATTTGAATTCCCGCCATTTTGAACGTTACTTAAACTTTGAAAAATTTTTTAAAATGTTTTTTCGTATGGCATGGAACTATTTTTAGATGTTTGTCCATTAGCATCATTCACTGCTAAAAAACGGCATATAAATAATTAATATTGTCCAAAAAAATAACAGAGCTATGCATATTTTCCAGGTACCTTAACGGCAAATAAATGCATTGCATGTTTTGCATTTCCCACCATTTTGAACTTTACTTCAACTTTGAAAAATTTTAAAAATATTTTTTCGTATATACATGGTATTGTTTTTAGATGTTTTTCCTTTAGCATCATTCATTGCTAACAATTTGGCGTATAAATAATGTATATTGTCCAAAAGAATAACAGAGCTATGCCTATTTTCCAGGTACCTTAACGGCATTTGAATTCCCGCCATTTTGAACGTTACTTAAACTTTGAAAATTTTTTAAAATGTTTTTTTCGTATGGCATGGAACTATTTTTTAGATGTTTGTCCATTAGCATCATTCACTGCTATCAAAACGGCATATAAATAATTAATATTGTCCAAAAAATAACAGAGCTATGCATATTTTCCAGGTACCTTAACGGCAAATAAATGCATTGCATCAGCTTGCATTTCCCACCATTTTGAACGTTACTTCAATTTGTAAAAATTTTAAAAATGTTTTTTCGTATAGCATGGTATTTTTTTTAGATGTTTGTCCTTTTAGCATCATTCATTGCCAAACAATTTGGCGTATAAATAATGTATATTGTCCAAAGAATAACAGAGCTATGCCTATTTTCCAGGTACCTTAACGGCATTTGAATTCCCGCCATTTTGAACGTTACGTAAACTTTGAAAATTTTTTAAAATTTTTTTTCGTATGGCATGGAACTATTTTTAGATGTTTGTCCATTAGCATCATTCACTGCTATTAAAACGGCATATAAATAATTAATATTGTCCAAAAAATAACAGAGCTATGCATATTTTCCAGGTACCTTAACGGCAAATAAATGCATTGCATCAGCTTGCATTTCCCACCATTTTGAACGTTACGTCAACTTTGAAAATTTTTAAAAAATATTTTTTTGTATAGCATGGTATTGTTTTTAGATGTTTGTCCTTTAGCATCATTCATTGCAAACAATTTGGCGTATAAATAATGTATATTGTCCAAAAGAATAACAGAGCTATGCCTATTTTCCAGGTACCTTAACGGCATTTGAATTCCCGCCATTTTGAACGTTACTTAAACTTTGAAAAATTTTTAAAATGATTTTTCGTATAGCATGGTTTTGTTTTTAGATGTTTGTCCTTTAGCATCATTCATTGCAAACAAATTTGGCATATAAATAATGTATATTGTCCAAAGAATAACAGAGCTATGCCTATTTTCCAGGTACCTTAACCTTAACGGCATTTGAATTGAATTTCCGCCATTTTGAACGTTACTTAAACTTTGAAAAATTTTTTTAAAATGTTTTTTCGTATAGCATGGTATTGTTTTTAGATGTTTGTCCTTTAGCATCATTCATTGCAAACAATTTGGCGTATAAATAATGTATATTGTCCAAAGAATAACAGAGCTATGCCTATTTTCCAGGTACCTTAACGGCATTTTGAATTCCCGCCATTTTGAACGTTACTTAAACTTTGAAAATTTTTTAAAATGTTTTTTTTTCGTATGGCATGGAACTATTTTTAGATGTTTGTCCATTAGCATCATTCACTGCTATTAAAACGGCATATAAATAATTAATATTGTCCAAAAAATAACAGAGAGCTATGCATATTTTCCAGGTACCTTAACGGCAAATAAATGCATTACATCAGCTTGCATTTCCCACCATTTTGAACGTTACTTCAACTTTGAAAAATTTTTAAAATATTTTTTTCATATAACATGGTATTGTTTTTAAATGTTTGTCTTTTAGCATCATTCATTGCAAACAATTTGGCGTATAAATAATGTATATTGTCCAAAGAATAACAGAGCTATGCCTATTTTCCAGGTACCTTAACGGCCTTTGAATTCCCGCCATTTTGAACTTTACTTAAACTTTGAAAACTGTAAGAGCAAACTTTCGCTATACAACAACTGGGGGTTGCCTGTTATGTGTGAGCAATATATAACTGGTTGTAAGAATTGTAAGAGCAAACCAACACATCCAACCTTAAATATGCGTGGCCAGAACTGGTTGGGAATTGTAAGAGCAAACTTTCGCTATACAAATACTGGGGGTTGCCAAACAATTTGGCGTAAAAAAAATAATGTATATTGTCCAAAAGAATAACAGAGCTATGCCTATTTTCCAGGTACCTTAACGGCATTTGAATTCCCGCCATTTTGAACGTTACTTAAACTTTGAAAATTGTAAAAAATTTTTTTTCGTATGGCATGGAACTATTTTTAGATGTTTGTCCATTAGCATCATTCACTGCTAACAAAACGGCATATAAATAATGTATATTGTCCAAAAAATAACAGAGCTATGCATATTTTCCAGGTACCTTAACGGCAAATAAATTTGCAAGCATTTGCCCACCATTTTGAACGTTACGTCAACTTTGAAAAATTTTTAAAATGTTTTTTGTATAGCATGGTAAATTTTTTTAGATGTTTGTCCTTTAGCATCATTCATTGCAAACAATTTGGCGTATAAATAATGTATATTGTCCAAAGAATAACAGAGCTATGCCTATTTTCCAGGTACCTTAACGGCATTTGAATTCCCGCCATTTTGAACGTTACTTAAATTTTTGAAAATTTTTTAAAATGTTTTTTTTTTCGTATAGCATGGTACTGTTTTTAGATGTTTGTCCATTAGCATCATTCACTGCTATCAAAACGGCATATAAATAATTAATATTGTCCAAAAAATAACAGAGCTATGCATATTTTCCAGGTACCTTAACGGCAAATAAATGCATTGCATCAGCTTGCATTTACCACCATTTTGAACGTTACTTCAACTTTGAAAAATTTTTTAAAATGTTTTTTCGTATAGCATGGTATTGTTTTTTAGATGTTTGTCCTTTAGCATCATTCATTGCAAACAATTTGGCGTATAAATAATGTATATTGTCCAAAGAATAACAGAGCTATGCCTATTTTCCAGGTACCTTAACGGCATTTGAATTCCCGCCATTTTGAACGTTACTTAAACTTTGAAAATTAAAAAAAATTTTTTTTCGTATGGCATTGAACTATTTTTAGATGTTTGGTCATTAGCATCATTCACTGCTATTAAAACGGCATATAAATAATTAATATTGTCCAAAAAATAAAGAGAGCTATGCATATTTTCCAGGTACCTTAACGGCAAATAAATGCATTGCATCAGCTTGCATTTCCCACCATTTTGAACGTTACTTCAACTTTGAAAAATTTTTAAAATATTTTTTCATATAACATGGTATTGTTTTTAAATGTTTGTCTTTTAGCATCATTCATTGCAAACAATTTGGCGTAAAAAATAATGTATATTGTCCAAAGAATAACAGAGCTATGCCTATTTTCCAGGTACCTTAACGGCATTTGAATTCCCGCCATTTTGAACTTTACTTAAACTTTGAAAACTGTTTTTTTACAAAAATGTTTTTGAGCGTATAACTGGTTGTAAGAATGGCAAACCAAACATCCAACCTTTATGCGTGGCCAGAATGTTTGGGAATTTAGCAATCATTTCGCTATAAAACAAATACTGGGGGTTGCCAAACAATTTGGCGTAAAAATAATGTATATTGTCCAAAAGAATAACAGAGCTATGCCTATTTTCCAGGTACCTTAACGGCATTTGAATTCCCGCCATTTTGAACGTTACTTAAACTTTGAAAATTTTTTTAAAATGTTTTTTCGTATGGCATGGTATTATTTTTTAGATGTTTGTCCTTTAGCATCATTCATTGCAAATAATTTGGCGTATAAATAATGTATATTGTCCAAAAAATAACAGAGCTATGCCTATTTTCCAGGTACCTTAACGGCATTTAAATTCCCGCCATTTTGAACGTTACTTAAACTTTGAAAATTTTTTAAAAAATGTTTTTTCGTATAGCATGGAACTATTTTTTTAGATGTTTGTCCATTAGCATCATTCACTGCTAAAAAAACGGCATATAAATAATTAATATTGTCCAAAAAATAACAGAGCTATGCATATTTTCCAGGTACCTTAACGGCAAATAAATGCATTGCATCAACCATTTTGAACGTTACTTCAACTTTGAAAATTTTAAAAAATTTTTTCGTATAGCATGGTATTGTTTTTAGATGTTTGTCTTTTAGCATCATTCATTGCAAACAATTTGGCGTATAAATAATGTATATTGTCCAAAGAATAACAGAGCTATGCCTATTTTCCAGGTACCTTAACGGCATTTGAATTCCCGCCATTTTGAACGTTACTTAAACTTTGAAAATTTTTTTAAAATGTTTTTTCGTATGGCATGGAATTGTTTTTTAGATGTTTGTCCATTAGCATCATTCATTAAAATTAAATTTGGCGTATAAATAATGTATATTGTCCAAAAATAACAGAGCTATGCCTATTTTCCAGGTACCTTAACGGCAAATATTTGAATTCCCGCCATTTTGAACGTTACTTAAACTTTGAAAAATTTTTAAAAATTTTTTCGTATAACATGGTATTGTTTTTTTAGATGTTTGTCTTTTAGCATCATTCATTGCAAACAATTTGGCGTATAAATAATGTATATTGTCCAAAGAATAACAGAGCTATGCCTATTTTTCCAGGTACCTTAACGGCCTTTGAATTCCCGCCATTTTGAACTTTACTTAAACTTTGAAAACTGTTTTCGCTATACAACAACTGGGGGTTGCCTGTTATGTGTGAGCAATATATAACTGGTTTTAAGAATTGTAAGAGCAAAACCAACACATCCGTATAAATATGCGTGGCCAGAACTGGTTTTTAATTGTAAGAGCAAACTTTCGCTATACAAATCATGGGGGTTGCCAAACAATTTGGCGTAAAAAATAATGTATATTGTCCAAAAGAATAACAGAGCTATGCCTATTTTCCAGGTACCTTAACGGCATTTGAATTGCCATTTTGAACGTTACTTTTAAACTTTTGAAAATTTTTTAAAATGTTTTTTCGTATGGCATGGAATGTTTTTTAGATGTTTGTCCATTAGCATCATTCATTGCAAAACAATTTGGCGTATAAATAATGTATATTGTCCAAAAGAATAACAGAGCTATGCCTATTTTCCAGGTACCTTAACGGCATTTGAATTCCCGCCATTTTGAACGTTACTTAAACTTTGAAAATTTTTTAAAAATGTTTTTTTCGTATGGCATGGAACTATTTTTAGATGTTTGTCCATTAGCATCATTCACTGCTAACAAAACGGCATATAAATAATTAATATTGTGCAAAAAAATAACAGAGCTATGCATATTTTCCAGGTACCTTAACGGCAAATAAATGCATTGCATCAGCTTGCATTTCCCACCATTTTGAACGTTACTTCAACTTTGAAAAATGTTTAAAATATTTTTTCGTAAAGAATGGTATTTTTTTTAGATGTTTGTCCTTTAGCATCATTCATTGCAAACAATTTGGCGTATAAATAATGTATATTGTCCAAAGAATAACAGAGCTATGCCTATTTTCCAGGTACCTTAACGGCCTTTTGAATTCCCGCCATTTTGAACTTTACTTAAACTTTGAAAAATTTTAAGAAAACAACAACTGGGGGTTGCCTGTTATGTGTGAACAATATATAACTGTTTGTAAGAATTGTAAGAGCAAACCAACACATCCAACCTTAAATATGCGTGGCCAGAACTGGTTGGGAATTGTAAAGCAAACTTTCGCTATACAAATTCATTGCCAAACAATTTGGCGTAAAAATAATGTATATTGTCCAAAAGAATAACAGAGCTATGCCTATTTTCCAGGTACCTTAACGGCATTTGAATTCCCGCCATTTTGAACGTTACTTAAACTTTGAAAATTTTTAAAATGTTTTTTCGTATGGCATGGAACTATTTTTAGATGTTTGTCCATTAGCATCATTCACTGCTAACAAAACGGCATATAAATAATTAATATTGTCCAAAAAATAACAGAGCTATGCATATTTTCCAGGTACCTTAACGGCAAATAAATTTGCGCCATTTTGAATTTTGAACGTTACGTCAACTTTGAAAATTTTTTAAAATGTTTTTTCGTATAGCATGGTATTGTTTTTAGATGTTTGTCCTTTAGCATCATTCATTGCAAACAATTTGGCGTATAAATAATGTATATTGTCAAAATAAATAACAGAGCTATGCCTATTTTCCAGGTACCTTAACGGCCTTTTGAATTCCCGCCATTTTGAACGTTACTTAAACTTTGAAAATTTTTTAAAAAATGTTTTTCGTATGGCATGGAATTTTTTTAGATGTTTGTCCATTAGCATCATTCATTGCAAGCAAAACGGCATATAAATAATTATATTGTCCAAAAAATAACAGAGCTATGCCTATTTTCCAGGTACCTTAACGGCATTTAAATTCCCAGAACCATTTTGAACGTTACTTCAACTTTGAAAATTTTAAAAAATTTTTTCGTATAGCATGGTATTGTTTTTAGATGTTTGTCCTTTAGCATCATTCATTGCAAACAATTTGGCGTATAAATAATGTATATTGTCCAAAAGAATAATAAGAGCTATGCCTATTTTCCAGGTACCTTAACGGCCTTTGAATTCCCGCCATTTTGAACTTTACTTAAACTTTGAAAATTGTAAGAGCAAACTTTCGCTATACAACAACTCGGGGTTGCCTGTTATGTGTGAGCAATATATAACTGGTTGGAAAAAGAGCAAACCAACACATCCAATTAAATATGCGTGGCCAGAACTGGTTGTCCAAAATAAGAGCAAACACGCATACAAATACTTTGCCAAACAGAGCAAAAAATAATTATATTGTCCAAAAAATAACAAGCTATGCCTATTTTCCATATGCTTAACGGCATTTGAATTCCCGCCATTTTGAACGTTTTTAAACTTTGAAAATTTTTAAAAATGTTTTTTCGTATAAATTGTTTTTAGATGTTTGTCCTTTAGCATCATTCATTGCAAACAATTTGGCGTATAAATAATGTATATTGTCCAAAGAATAACAGAGCTATGCCTATTTTCCAGGTACCTTAACGGCATTTGAATTCCCGCCATTTTGAACGTTACTTAAACTTTGAAAATTTTTTAAAATGTTTTTTTCGTATGGCATGGAACTTTTTTAGATGTTTGTCCATTAGCATCATTCACTGCTATTAAAACGGCATATAAATAATTAATATTGTCCAAAAAATAACAGAGCTATGCATATTTTCCAGGTACCTTAACGGCAAATAAATGCATTGCATCAGCTTGCATTTCCCACCATTTTGAACGTTACGTCAACTTTGAAAATTTTTTAAAATATTTTTTTGTATAGCATGGTATTGTTTTTAGATGTTTGTCCTTTAGCATCATTCATTGCAAACAATTTGGCGTATAAATAATGTATATTGTCCAAAGAATAACAGAGCTATGCCTATTTTCCAGGTACCTTAACGGCATTTGAATTCCCGCCATTTTGAACGTTACTTAAACTTTGAAAATTTTTTAAAATGTTTTTTCGTATAGCATGGAACTGTTTTTAGATGTTTGTCCATTAGCATCATTCACTGCTATCAAAACGGCATATAAATAATTAATATTGTCCAAAAAATAAACAGAGCTATGCATATTTTCCAGGTACCTTAACGGCAAATAAATGCATTGCATCAGCTTGCATTTCCCACCATTTTGAACGTTACTTCAACTTTGAAAAATGTTTAAAATATTTTTTCGTATAGCATGGTATTGTTTTTAGATGTTTGTCCTTTAGCATCATTCATTGCAAACAATTTGGCGTATAAATAATGTATATTGTCCAAAGAATAACAGAGCTATGCCTATTTTCCAGGTACCTTAACGGCCTTTGAATTCCCGCCATTTTGAATTTTACTTAAACTTTGAAAATTTTTTAAAATGTTTTTTCGTATGGCATGGTATTGTTTTTAGATGTTTGTCCTTTAGCATCATTCATTGCTATTTGGCGTATATAAATAATTGTATATTGTCCAAAAAATAACAGAGCTATGCCTATTTTCCAGGTACCTTAACGGCCTTTGAATTCCCGCCATTTTGAACGTTACTTAAACTTTGAAAAATTTTTTAAAATGTTTTTTTTCGTATAGCATGGTATTGTTTTAGATGTTTGTCCTTTAGCATCATTCATTGCAAAACAATTTGGCGTATAAATAATGTATATTGTCCAAAGAAAAACAGAGCTATGCCTATTTTCCAGGTACCTTAACGGCCTTTGAATCCCGCCATTTTGAACGTTACTTAAACTTTGAAAATTTTAAAAAATGTTTTTTCGTATGGCATGGAACTGTTTTTAGATGTTTGTCCATTAGCATCATTCACTGCTATTAAAACGGCATATAAATAATTAATATTGTCCAAAAAATAACAGAGCTATGCATATTTTCCAGGTACCTTAACGGCAAATAAATGCATTGCATCAGCTTGCATTTCCCACCATTTTGAACGTTACTCAACTTTGAAAATTTTTAAAAATTTTTTCGTATAGCATGGTATTGTTTTTTAGATGTTTGTCTTTTAGCATCATTCATTGCAAACAATTTGGCGTATAAATAATGTATATTGTCCAAAGAATAACAGAGCTATGCCTATTTTCCAGGTACCTTAACGGCCTTTTGAATTCCCGCCATTTTGAACTTTACTTAAACTTTGAAAACTGTAAGAGCAAACTTTCGCTATACAACATGGGGTTGCCTGTTATGTGTGAGCAATATATAACTGGTTGTAAGAATTTGCAAACCAACACATCCATCCTTAAATATGCGTGGCCAGAACTGGTTGGGAATTGTAAGAGCAAACTTTCGCTATACAAATACTGGGGGTTGCCAAACAATTTGGCGTAAAAAAATAATGTATATTGTCCAAAGAATAACAGAGCTATGCCTATTTTCCAGGTACCTTAACGGCATTTGAATTCCCGCCATTTTGAACGTTACTTAAACTTTGAAAATTTTTAAAATATTTTTTCGTATGGCATGGTATTGTTTTTAGATGTTTGTCCTTTAGCATCATTCATTGCAAACAATTTGGCATATAAATAATGTATATTGTCCAAAGAATAACAGAGCTATGCCTATTATCCAGGTACCTTAACGGCAAATAAATTTGAATTCCCGCCATTTTGAACGTTACTTAAACTTTGAAAATTTTTTAAAATGTTTTTTTCGTATAGCATGGAATTATTTTTTAGATGTTTGTCCTTTAGCATCATTCATTGCAAAACAATTTGGCGTATAAATAATGTATATTGTCCAAAGAATAACAGAGCTATGCCTATTTTCCAGGTACCTTAAATTTGAATTCCCGCCATTTTGAACGTTACTTAAACTTTGAAAAATTTTTTAAAATTTTTTTCGTATAGCATGGTATTGTTTTTAGATGTTTGTCCTTTAGCATCAAAATTTTATAAAAATGTATATTGTCAAAAAAATAACAGAGCTATGCCTATTTTCCAGGTTTAACGGCATTTGCATTCCACCATTTTGAACGTTACGTCAACTTTGAAAAATTTTTAAAATATTTTTTTCGTATAGCATGGTATTATTTTTTAGATGTTTGTCTTTTTAGCATCATTCATTGCAAACAATTTGGCGTATAAATAATGTATATTGTCCAAAGACTAACAGAGCTATGCCTATTTTCCAGGTACCTTAACGGCCTTTGAATTCCCGCCATTTTGAACTTTACTTAAACTTTGAAAACTGTAAGAGCAAACTTTCGCTATACAACAACTGGGGGTTGCCTGTTTTGTGTGAGCAATATATAACTTTGAAAAATTGTAAGAGCAAACCAACACATTTTAAATATGCGTGGCCAGAACTGGTTGGGAATTTAAGAGCATGTTTTTTCGCTATACAAATCATTGGGGTTGCCAAACAATTTGGCGTAAAAAATAATGTATATTGTCCAAAGAATAACAGAGCTATGCCTATTTTCCAGGTACCTTAACGGCATTTGAATTCCCGCCATTTTGAACGTTACTTAAACTTTGAAAATTTTTTAAAATGTTTTTTCGTATGGCATGGAACTATTTTTAGATGTTTGTCCATTAGCATCATTCACTGCTATCAAAACGGCATATAAATAATTAATATTGTGCAAAAAATAACAGAGCTATGCATATTTTCCAGGTACCTTAACGGCAAATAAATGCATTGCATCAGCTTGCATTTACCACCATTTTGAACGTTACGTCAACTTTGAAAATTTTTAAAAATTTTTTTGTATAGCATGGTATTGTTTTTAGATGTTTGTCCTTTAGCATCATTCATTGCAAAACAATTTGGCGTATAAATAATGTATATTGTCCAAAGAATAACAGAGCTATGCCTATTTTCCAGGTACCTTAACGGCATTTGAATTCCCGCCATTTTGAACGTTACGTCAACTTTGAAAATTTTTTAAAATGTTTTTTTCGTATAGCATGGAATTGTTTTTAGATGTTTGTCCTTTAGCATCATTCATTGCAAACAATTTGGCGTATAAATAATGTATATTGTCCAAAGAATAACAGAGCTATGCCTATTTTCCAGGTACCTTAACGGCCATTTGAATTCCCGCCATTTTGAACGTTACTTAAACTTTGAAAATTTTTAAAAGAAATTTTTTTATAGCATGGAACTGTTTTTAGATGTTTGTCCATTAGCATCATTCACTGCTATTAAAACGGCAAACTTAATTAAAAAATGCATATATTTCCAGGTACCTTAAAAATTTGCATCATTTCCTTTTCCGCCATTTTGAACGTTACTTCAACTTTGAAAATTTTTAAAAATGTTTTTTCGTATGGCATTTTTTAAGATGTTTGTCTTTTTAGCATCATTCAAAAACAATTTGGCGTATAAATAATGTATATTGTCCAAAAAGAATAACAGAGCTATGCCTATTTTCCAGGTACCTTAACGGCATTTGAATTCCCGCCATTTTGAACGTTACTTAAACTTTGAAAATTTTTTAAAATGTTTTTTCGTATAGCATGGAACTGTTTTTAGATGTTTGTCCATTAGCATCATTCACTGCTATTAAAACGGCATATAAATAATTAATATTGTCCAAAAAATAACAGAGCTATGCATATTTTCCAGGTACCTTAACGGCAAATAAATGCATTGCATCAGCTTGCATTTACCACCATTTTGAACGTTACGTCAACTTTGAAAATTTTTTAAAATGTTTTTCGTATAGCATGGTATTGTTTTTAGATGTTTGTCCTTTTCATTGCAAAACAATTTGGCGTATAAATAATGTATATTGTCCAAAGAATAACAGAGCTATGCCTATTTTCCAGGTACCTTAACGGCATTTGAATTCCCGCCATTTTGAACGTTACTTAAACTTTGAAAATTTTTTTAAAATGTTTTTTCGTATGGCATGGAACTATTTTTAGATGTTTGTCCATTAGCATCATTCACTGCTATTAAAACGGCATATAAATAATTAATATTGTCCAAAAAATAACAGAGCTATGCATATTTTCCAGGTACCTTAACGGCAAATAAATGCATTACATCAGCTTGCATTTCCCACCATTTTGAACGTTACTTCAACTTTGAAAAATTTTAAAATATTTTTTTCATATAACATGGTATTGTTTTTAAATGTTTGTCTTTTAGCATCATTCATTGCAAACAATTTGGCGTATAAATAATGTATATTGTCCAAAGACTAACAGAGCTATGCCTATTTTCCAGGTACCTTAACGGCCTTTGAATTCCCGCCATTTTGAACTTTTACTTAAACTTTGAAAACTGTAAGAGCAAACTTTCGCTATACAACAACTGGGGGTTGCCTGTTATGTGTGAGCAATATATAACTGGTT
>CM019043.1:24704407-24729450 GCA_009664405.1 Drosophila bifasciata
GAAGCTTTTGGGGAAGCAGTAAATCATCGAAGGGCCAATATTTGAGCCAAGGGGCGTCGTAAAATTCCCAGGTCGAGAAAATCCAAATTCAAGTCCAAATCAGAATCCAAAAAAAGCCGGGGTCGTCAATTTCAGTCAATTTATTGGGTATATAGATATATATGAATGTACAGGTGTACCCGCGTGCGAGAATAACCCGTGTCGCTTAGGATGTAGGAAACGAATGTGTTGAAGTTACGCCAAGCTGCTGAGGGCTGCTGGGGGCAGGGAGCGCACGTAGATGGAAGTTGAGCTCAAGCTGCCGAGGGCTGTCGGCAGCGAGAGCGGAGCGTGATCGTGGGCGGGAGCGTGCCCGTGGTGAATTTAAGAATGAAGAGAGCGTCGCCGGGGAAAAATGCTCTTAAGTATGAGGGGGGCGAAAGCGAGGGCAGCCGCTTGCGTAGCTGGAGTGCTAACACTGAGATGTGGCTGGAATGCCCACAGAGCGGTTGCCCCCGCCAGCGCCATCACCACTCTGAACAAGGGAGAGCTCTGGCCAAAATGTGTTACCGGTTTTTTGTTCGAACACTACGATCGACGTAGCCAGAATCACCTTTGTCCGGGACGTCACATGCAAGGCATGTTAGGTGGAAGGGTGATCCTGATTTAAAGGAGGAGACGAACTCTCTGGGGGTGGCGGCAACGCGAGACTATTTTCAGTCACCTGTACCGATGCAACAATGTGTGATATGAGCGGCCGCAAACTCGACCTTTGGCGACCTTGCATTACTACAGTGTGACCCTTTTGCAGACAATTAATACATAGGATGCAGACTTAAACCTTTTCATAACCGAGAGACGTGAGAATGGCGCGCAGTTGGCAACTACATGGTCTCCCGGAATTGTAATAGCTGCATGTCCGCTGAGCTTTACTGTTGGGGAAGTGACGGAAAAAGCGAATGAACTGCGATTGTGCGACTTGCTTGGCATGACTTCATCTTGCTTTGGCTTTGTCGACTCTTCCGCAGACAAATGCTGGTATCGACGATTTAAAACTTTTCACAATCGGACCACAGTGGTAATCTTTCAAAGTCAAGCTGTTCTTCCCACTTCTGTCTAGGCACTGGGTCGACTCTGTTCAAAACGATATGGATGAGCATTGCATTCCGATTCTTCTTCGTATCGTCTCCTATCGAGGAAGTAACGAACCATAGATGGCAGATTAAACAGTGCAGAGATTTGGTTTGAAAATATTAAACACTCATTGTCGTATACGCGCTTTTAGGCTGGCCATAGCCTTTGCATAATTGGCCTCGGTGACTTGGAACGCCTTTATTGTTCCTAAAGCTTCTTTAGAGAGGCACGAAATCAAATGATTAAATTTTTCGATCACCGGTATACTATCATCATTATGAACGAGAGTCTCAAAAAGGCAAATAAAAATTTTTAAACTACGAATATTTACCACTAAATTTCGGTAAGGCCAATTTCGGAAGTCGAGCGCGAGTTGGGGCCGTAGCAGCAGATACCGTGGGCGGCGTGTTGCTTGATATCTTCAAGGCATCGATAAGCGACATTATCTTTGCCTTGGTTACAATGCCCATTTCTTCTAGCTCGGCTCCAAATTCATCTGTGCTATCAATATCTTCTATTTGCTCCTGCAATAGGTTGGCCTCATTGATAGCCGAATTCAAAACATCGAGTCTACATTGCAGCTCTTTCAACTGCAATGGGATCAACCCACCCTCTAAGCGATCTTCTAAGCGGCGAATGCTTTTGACTCGGATTTTGAGCTTATTACTTATTTCATTGAGAACAGCCTTATTTTTTGTGCCATATTTTTTTAGTATATATAATCTACGCGACGACAACCACTATTTTGTAGATGGATCAATAAAAATGTCCAAAGAACGAGGCAAAAAAAAAGAGCCAAAAATCGATATACCCACACTGCAGGGTAGCGCGTCACTATCAAGTGAGAGCCGAAAAGAATATACCCCTCACAATGTAGGTTAGCGAGAGTCACTTGCAAAGTGACAACAAAACAGTATACCCTCAGAAAACAGGGTAGCGCGTCACTGTCGTTCCGTTTTGATCAAGCGCGGCAATTCTTCCAACAACTAGACAGCAAAAGCACCGGTGTGGCGGAAAACGAGAAAACGAAAATAATGCACCGGTAAAGCTGCTGTTATGTATGTATGTATGTATGTGAAGAAGTATGTAAGTGTTACACACCGCGGCCTGGGTTAACGAACGTATGTATGTACGCACCGATAACCAATGGTTTTGATAAATAAAATAACAATTTAATATCAATATAATATATAATGAGCAATAAAAGTCTGAACAAGAACTAGAAACGAGAACGACAACAATGGAATGTCGTGGCACGACGTGTAAAAGTTGGTTTCAAGTGTGTTTGTGGGAGGGTGGATGGCTCGAGTTTCCCAGCGATATTCCCAATAAGAAGAAACAGTCGGGGAAGTCAAATTAATTCGGCGTTTATTGCGGGTAGAGGGTTACAATTGGGGGTTGATTTGGTTGTTGCGGCTGGGTTCGTCGGTGAAGAGCGAGTGAGTAGCCATAGCTAGGCCTACGGCTAGAGCCCGCTGTTAACTCCGCTAACCGCGCTGCTGCCCTGAACATCCTCCCCCCCTTGCAGGACTGCAACATCCCATCCTACGGGAGCGTGCAGGCCCCGGACACAATCCATCCAAAGACAGTGCTTTGGGCCACTGGAAGGCCGTCTCCTCGCGCAAAAGGAACCCGGGTTGGATAACCTTCAGGTATACGTCTGCTCCCAATACGAGATAGATGGTAGACGGGCGATGGAACTGTTCATTGGCAAGGTGGATGTCGTCGAACCTGGCCCGAGTCGCCTCGCTCAAGGGTCGCAGCGGCGTGCGGACGCGCAAACGGGGTTCCATCTTAAGGACCACGTCCAATTGAACCTCGCCTGTCCTGGCGTGGATGATGGCGGTGGCGACCTCAGCCCGATGCGTGTGCTGGGAAATTTGAGGTCGGTGGCCAAGGAAGCGTCCATGCAGCTCACCGGTTGCACGGGTCGATGAGCGCCGTCATCTCGTGGGTTTTTCCCCATGTGCAAGACCACCTGGGCCGTCGGGAGAAAGTTGATGCTCCGGTGCTGGAGCAGCATGTCGACCGGCTTTCCCAAGATGGGGCGGCGATCAGTTCGGAGCGCTGGAACGGTAGACGGACCCGGAGTCGCTGCTGACGACTCTGAGCGGGCTCGGCGGCAGGCGGACCCTGTCTTTGTTCGTCTGGTGGGAATCCGGGGGCGGCAAGCGGCTCGGGACACAGGAGCTGGAGACGGAACTCGAACCGGACCTGGGGACTCCGAGCGAACTGGACGCTGTGACAGTCGCGTGTAAAGCAAAAAGTGTGGTGGCTTTTTGGTACACCCTTGCACCGGCCGCCACTTCGGCAATCCTTGCCGGAGTGCTGATGAGGCAGGCAGTTCTGACAGTATTTGTTCACCAACACGGCTCGGAGCCTCTTGGCCACGCTCAGCTTGAGGAAGCTGCGGCAGTCCCCGTAGCGGATGGCTTCCAGAACAGAATCGGCAGCTGTAGGAAGCCTTTTTTCGTGAGCGTCTGCTCCCTGAGGTGTGGTTGTCCCGGGGTTGTGGAGCCATCTGGATCTGGAGGGAAAAAATCAGCTGGTATGGAAAAGAAGAAGCGGAGACGCATTAGTTCGTGATAGGAACAGATGACAGGCACTCCGAAGGCAGTAAGGATGCCACACGGACCCTGTTGTCGGCGCCGGGATACACGGACTCTACTGTCCCGAGTCGCCAGTCGTTGGAAGGCAGGTTATCTTCCTTTATGATAACCAAATCGCCGATCTGAAGATTTGCATATCCGTCTGCCACTTGTTGCGTTTGTGGAGTTCCTTGAGGTACTCATCCTTCCATCTCTGGCAGAACTGCTGGTTGAGGGCCTTTAAATGCTGCCACCGATTAATGATCGACTGGAGGTTCTCCTTTATTTCGGGCTCTGCGGTCGCCATTAAGGGTCCTCCGATAAGGAAGTGCCCGGGAGTGAAGGCCAGACCCTCCGTCGGACTTTTCGGACATAGGTGAGATTGGCCTGGAATTGAGGCATGCTTCAATCTTTTAGCGAGGTGCGTCGAGAGCTCCTCAAAGGTATACTTCGTTGTATATATTCGTTGATGGTTATATGCCTCAGTGACCGAATCCTGGAATGCCGCTAGAAAGTCCTGAGAAAGTATAGTTTCTGGCCCCCACGAAAGTTTTGCCATTGTCGGAATGAATACGCTGCGGACAGCCTCGTCGAGCAACGAAACGAGCGAAAGCTGCCAGAAACTTCGGTGGTCAGGTCAGAAGTGGCCTCCAAGTGAATTGCCTTCGTAGAAAAGCAGACAAATACGCACACATAACCCTTGGTGATCAGGCACGCCCTCCCGTTATAGTTCCTTATGTCGAAAGGACCTGCGTTGTCAATACCGGTATGGGTAAAAGGTCTGAAAAAGCTCGGTCTGTTGGAAGATCACCCATCAGTTGGGTCTGTAGCTTCTTCTTGTGGATGATGCATTATTGCAGGAATTCACCACGCCCTTCATCAGGTTCCGGATTCGCGGAATTCAATATTTGCAGCGGATGAGGCGAGTCATCAGTTGACTACCGCCATTGATAGTTAATTTGTGCGTGAAAATTCGCCAGCAGGCGAAAACAGAAAAAGCAAGAATCGCAACTGTAGGAAAGGATGACGCTCGTCATACTTCAAATCTTGTGACGCTGTGATTCGGGCACAGGATCTCATGATCCCATGTCGGTCTAGAAAGGGGTTCAGGTTCAGGATAGAGCTCGAACTTGGCACGGACGTTTACCACTCAGGCAGTGAAATTTTGGGGGAAGTCCCGGCGCTGAGCCTCTAGGATAAGAGTCTGCTCCGCTTCGTTAATTTCCCCACTAGTGAGGTGGCCCCTGCGTGCGGGTGTTACCTTCCGGCAACACTGAATAAAACGGAGCACATACGCCCGCACTCGAAGAGCCTTCAAGTTGGGAGAAACGCTCCAGGAAATCTTGGGAAGGGCCGGAAGCAAAAAATGGATCTTCACGGCCCGCTGCTCTAGATTCATAGTCTGAACTTCGTTGGCTTGAGGTGGCCACTGTTCCCGTGGAGATTGCAACCAAGCTGGTCCATGCCACCAGAGGTGGTTTCCCACCAGTTCTGGGTAACGATACGCCCCCGACTCGCCAAATCAGCGGGGGTTATGTTTGGACCGAACATGAGCCCAATTCTTGGTGTCGGTAGTCTGAGCTATCTTGGTTACTTGATTGGGTACAAAGGTAGTCCAGTGGCAAGCTGGTTTGCTCAACCTGGCCTGCACAATTGTCGAATCAGTCCAGTAGTAGCATTAAGGAACTTTTGTCGGCATGCTTAGCAGGATAGCCGTCGCCATTTCGGAAAGGATCACTGCACCGCACAGCTCTAACCGAGGAAGTGAGACGGTTTTCACGGGAGTAACTCGTGTTTTGCTGATATCAGATGCACCGTGATATGATGGTCACACCTCGACGCGCGCGTAGATCGCTGCACCGTACGCCTTTCGGAGGCATCGCAGAACCCGTGATGTTCGACTTTACCGATGGCTGGGAACAAATCCATCTTGAATTCTGATCTCGGGGGAGTACAGCGTAACTTTGCAGAAAGTCCAGCCAGCGCTGGTACAACGCACTTGGCAGATGTTCGTCCCATCCCAACTCTTGCAACCAGATTTTCTGCATGAAAATCTTGGACCGGACGACGAATGGGGCTAACCACACCGCGGGGGTCAAACAGCTTCGCAATTTGAGAAAGAACTTCTCGCTTGGTGAATTATGACTCGTCCGTGAACACGGGAGGAACAAAGAAGAACTTGTCTGACGTCGTCTTCCAGCGAACTCCGAGGGTCTTTGCCGGTCTCTTTGGCATCGATTTCCAGAAAAGCGGTGTGCAGGAGGTGGTCACTCGGAAGCCCGTCCAAAATCTCCTTTTGATTGGACGTCCATTTACGCAGAGGAAAACCTGCGGAGCTGAGGGCGGCTTGCAATTCGTGAATGGCCAGCTGAACTTCCTTGACGGAGTCTGCTCCGGCTAGGACCAGAGCGACCAGATGTGGTTTCCCACCAGTTCT
Organism: Drosophila bifasciata; assembly: GCA_009664405.1. Taxonomy (NCBI): domain Eukaryota; kingdom Metazoa; phylum Arthropoda; class Insecta; order Diptera; family Drosophilidae; genus Drosophila; species Drosophila bifasciata. Next base: position 24,710,546 of record CM019043.1, read on the forward strand.
GGTAACGATACGCCCCGACTCGCCAAATCAGCGGGGTTATGTTCGGACCGAACATGAGCCCAATTCTTGGTGTCGGTAGTCTGAGCTATCTTGGTTACTCGATTGGGCACAAAGGTAGTCCAGTGGCAAGCTGGCTTGCTCAACCGGGCCTGCACAATTGTCGAATCAGTCCAGTAGTAGCATTAAGGAACTTTTGTCGGCATGCTTAGCAGGATAGCCGTCGCCATTTCGAAAAGGAGCACTGCACCGCACAGCTCTAACCGAGGAAGTGAGACGGTTTTCACGGGAGTAACTCGTGTTTTTGCTGATATCAGATGCACCGTGATATGATGGTCACACTCGACGCGCGAGTTATGATTAGTAGCAGGTCCGACTAAGGAAGCTGTTGGGCCACGGTGGTGATTTTGGTAGGTTTCAATAAATGATTGCAAACACGGTCTGGTTTAATTGGACGATTGTTCCGAACTGAATTCTTTATTCTGAACTTCTTGTATCGAGGTCTTATGTTTACCCTACTTATGCTGATCTAGCGGAATGCACTTGTAACCGGACCGGATGCTTATGTGGGGCTCGTCTTGGCAGCGGCCCCGCTGTTTATGTTTGGTTGGCAACTTTGTTGCCAACTAAGCGTTTGTTTACTTCTCGTCCGGTTGCCGTAGGGGTTTCGGTGGGGGACCGCCGAGGGTAAATGCTGAGGCGGTAACTCCTCCCCCCTCAGACTGAACCACCGACCATAGTGGAGCGATGGTTGGTGGGAAGGTGACAGGTGGAGCAATAGTTGGCATGGGTGGTACCGCTGGTGTGAATGTAGTTGTTCTTTTCGAAAGGCCTGCCATAGTTGCCACCACTATCAACAGCACCGTTAGCATTGTATATGTTGCTGTTGTGTGAATCGCCGTTCCCGTCTGGATTTTGTTGATTTGTATTTTTGTTTCAATGTCCTCCATCCTCAGTTCGTGAATTCCCAGTTCTTGGGTCGTTATATTTGTGTGTATAGTTTCAACCTTGGGTATTTCCAAGTTTAACTTTGCCGTGCCGAGCTTCTCCCTGGCTTCGTATTGTATGTTGTTTATCATGGTCCTGCAGTCACTGAACGTGATCAGTGCGGATCCATTTATCGTTCTTTCTTGTCCACAGTCCGTGTGCACCTTCACCTTTTCACCATTGAAAATCGCGATGTAGCCTTCTTCTGGCTCGAAGATTCTCCTTACAAGTCCTACATCCCTAGTCTCGCAGGTTGCTTCCTCTCCGCTGATCAGTTTTTCTAATACATTCTTTTGTTAACTTGGTTCACAATTTTCTCATTCTTACATGTATACAATTTTCGTATTTTCTGGCATTTGTTCTTATAATATAACATTTCGTTCTTATTGATTAATACATAATCTGGTGTTACAATAAATTCCGTTTTATTAATGGGTAACGCTATAATTTTTGTAAGGAATACGTTCCCTTTTTGAAAATAGGTAATTTTACGGCAAATATTATATCCGTCCTATTCATAATTGCTTTCAATTCTAAAAAAACTCGTACATATGCTCGTCGGATATTATTTTTATCCCCTGTTCTTCTAACTCTTTTTACGCACTTCGTCGCTTCCTGTTTATCGAATATAAATTTCGAGATTAATCCTATCTTTGCTAATAACAAGCTTTCTGCTATATCATTTAGGTTCAATCCTAACATATCTATTGTCACGGACATCCTTTCTATATATACTCTAACTTATAGATTCTTTTATCTTCTTCTAGCAACGTCTTGCTTATTCCGTTTTCATATTTGTTCAAAAACGTGGCTACTCTAGCTTGCTCTTCGTTGATATATCTTGTTATATTTCGAAACATTATGCTAATCTTACTACTCGTTCTATCCTGGTTATTTATGGCTTCCCTTAATCCCTTTCTCTTCCTCCTGCATTTTTCTTATTTCTTCCTCTAGCCTTTCTGCATCTTGTGCGTCTAAATTCCTGTTATTGATTTAACGACTGAACCTAGTCCGTTAATCAATCCCCTTGCTCTCCTATTCTTTTGGGCATATAGCCTCTAATCTTGTTTTTATCATTAGTAGTTTACTCTGGAGTGCCTTCACCAGATCTTTTGTTTCGGCATCCTCAGCTATGTCCCTGAGCATTGTTCCTATGCTCTCTGTCGCCTCTCGATACTCCTGTAGTCTCACTATGTGCACAAACGTCTTGTGCGTCTGTATTATCTTTTTGCCGAGCCTAAATTGATCTGTGCCAACGGCTCGTCTCCCCTCAATGGTCGTATTTCAAAGCTCGTTTCCGCGGCCATGGTCCTTGACCACCTGTAATTATTTATTCATTTGGTTTAGTTAATCTTCTGATTTTCTCTTTGTGAATTTTCTGTGGTCTGGGTTGATGTTAGTGTGACCCCATTATCTTCCAGCACCTTGTGTTTTGAGAATCGCGGTGTAATCTTATATCTCCTGTTCTCCTTCCTAAATATTGTATCTCCTGCCTGTACCGGGCTTGGTTCTTGCCTATCTGTGTTCGCTATGTCTATTCTCTTGTTCTTTTGTTGCTCTACCCTTTCCTTGATTTCGGGTACAACCCGCCTGAAACGCATTGATCTTTCGTAAATAATCGTGCTCGTTGTTAAAGGACAACGTTATTTAAGAAAGTATGTGTTCTCCTGTGAATAGTTCCTGCGGTGTTAGCTTAGTAGCTGAATGAATAGCATTATTGTATGTTATAAACGCCTCATCCAGTATTTCCTCATGTGTGATTTCCAACTTATTTGTTTTCTTTTGTTTCATGTATTAACCTGTATATTTCCGTTATCGTGGAGTGTAGTCTTTTCGACCGTGGAATTGCTCGACGACTGTTGAAAAGACGTTGTGTGCAGTTCTAATTCGTACTGCCTGCAAAAGTCTTTTGAATAGGTTGGACGAAAACTCTATTCCTTGATCGCAGACTATCTTTTGGGTAACCCTGAATGAGGCCATGAAACCTTTTATTGCCCTAACTATATTTACGCTTTTTTTTTGCTGGGATCGTTAATCCCCAAGCGTATCTTGAGAACTTGTCGATTATGGTTAGTACATTTTTCTTGTTCACAAAAATACAAGTCTATGTGTATTATTTCCATCGGTCTCTGGTGTCTCTGTCAAGCTATACTTTATCTTGTTTGGTTTCCTATCGTATTTTTGGGTTTGACAACTGTCACAATTATTTATTGTTTGGGTAATTGACTGTTTCATATGGGGAAAAACACCTTCCTTTTCAGGTGAGCTAAGGTTTCCTCTATTCCCTATGGTTGCTTTTTTTTCGTGATAATCTTTAATGGCTTGTTCCTGTTCCCTCTTTTTCCGTTATATCTGGCAATAAAACTGTACATCTTATTGCCCTATACAACTTGCTATAAGCAAAGTACTTGCAATACACTTCTTGGATTGTTATCACTAAGTTTTCCGGAATCAGCAACGCTACCGTTCTCTTTAGGTTTTAGAATTTCTTTTTAACCTACGGCCAATTGTTTTGTCATTAAAAATCGTTTTCAGTCCAAATGATTCGTAGTTTGTTCCTGAATGGGACTTGTTTTACTACTCCCGCTGTTTCCCCTTCTTGTATAAACCACTTGAATATTATATTCATTCAGTGGTCTTTCCGATATTGGAAATCCCAGTTGTAGGTCCTCCTCAGCAGAGTGAATCGTCTCCCCGTTCGTTGCTACCTCTGAGGCATTCTAAACACATTGAGTTCTGGTTGAATTCTGCTCAATGCGTCCGCTACTACGTTCAAAAGAGCCCTTCTTATACACAATCTCGTAGTCGTACTCCAACATTTGAAGCCTCCACCCTCACAAGCTTGGAATCAGGTTCTTTGACGCTCATCAGCCAGGTTAACGGCCTGTGGTCAGTGACTATTTTGAATTTTGTGCCAAATAGATAGTGCCTAAAATGCTTAACCGCCCAAATAATGGCTAGCATTTCCTTTTCTATAGTTGCATAGTTCACTTCCGACTCTGACAACGTTCTACTAGCATATGCTATTGGTCTGTCCGTTTAGATTTCCTTGGGACAAGACGGCGCCAATCGCATAGTTGCTTTGCATCCGTGGTAAGGATGAATGGTTTTTCGAAATCGGGAAACTGTAAGATCGGATCGTTACATAGTAAGGTTTTGCATACCTCGAATGCTTCTTTGTATTCCTGATCTATCTGTACAGCCTTTTTCCCTTTTAATTGTCTTGTCATTGGTTTTGTTATAGCCGCGAAATCTCTTATAATTTCCTATAGTACCCTAACAGACCCAAGAATGATTTGATCTGTTTCCTAGTCTTGGGAATTTCGAATCTTTTTATCGCTTCGATTTTCCCGGGTTTGGTTTTAATACCCTGTTGTGTTACTACATGCCCTAAATATTCTACCTCTTTCCTCAAAAATTCTTGTCTTATCTAGCTGTAGTTTAAAATTTACTTCTGTAAGCTTCCTAAAAAAAACCTTTTTCCAAATCTGTCATGTGTTCCTGCAACGATTTTGAGAACACCATTATATCGTCCATGTATATGAGACAACACTTCCTAGCAATTCTCCGAAAATATTATTCATTAACCTTTTGAAAGGTTGCGGGGCGTTGTTCAATCCGAAAGGCATTCGCACATACTCGAAGTGCCCTCCTTCTGCAGAGAATGCTGTTTTCTGGATGTCTTTCTCTTCTTACCTCAATTTGGTGGTATCCACTCGCCAAATCTAAGGTTGAGAAATATTTTGCTCTCCCAAACTATCTAATACATCATTTATTAAAGGTAGGGGTATCTGTCTTTTTATAACTTTCTCATTTAATTTCCTATAGTCCACCACCATTCTCCATTTTCTTTCCCCTGAGGCATCCTTCTTTTTGGGCACCAGCCAAAACCGGTGCGCTCCATGGTGAGTGGCTATGTCTAATAATATCCTGATCTAGTAACTTCTCTATCTGTCTTTTTACTTTTGTCTTTCTTTTGAATGCGTATCTGTACGGTCTTGCGTACGCCGGTATGTCGTCCTTCGTTCTAATTTGGCATTTGACTGCGTTAGTGAAAGACAACTTATCCCCCTCTTTATGAAATACCTTGGGGTACTTCCTACAAATTCTCTGAAGTTCCCTAAGCTCCTCGCTATTTAAATGTCCCGTCCTGAACTTGTGGAACGGTATGTTTTTATCTCCGTTACCTGTTTCCTCTATATTGTTAAGTTCAAAATGCTGGTCCGTTTTGAAATCGACGACTTTTAATGGTTCTTCTAAAACAACTCTTGGTCTACCTCCGCATAATTTGTTACTTCTACCAGGCTTTGTCCAGCCACCGCCCTGTAAATACCTTCCGAAATGATCATATCTTCCTTTACTATTGTCTGACTCAACAGGAAATCCCCATCAGACCCCTGTACCGGGATCGAGATAACTCTTTTTGTTCCTGCTTCTATTGTGTGTACTTCGCTTGGTCTATATTTAGCGAACTGAATCTGTAACTTTTCATTAGTCGTGCGGAACCACCCATTTTCAATGTCGATCACTGCCTTTAATTGTTGTAACAAATCTATCGATTAGTCCATCGAAAAAAACTGGTGGAATTTGAAAATCAACATTCTCATCTTTCCTATTCCTCCCAATTCTTTGAACGTTGGTAAATATGCTTCTTTTAAAAATGTTGTGGGATTGTGTAATAGTCTTAATCGCTATTGGATCTTGTAGGTCTTTCACGTATTGTGATTGAGCTAGTTCGGGCCGAATGAAGGAAAATGTGGATCCTGTGTCAATTAGCATTTTAATTGTTTGTTTCGGAGTAATTTGGATCGTTACATAGGGCAGGGTTGAGTGACCCCTCTTAGTCCCTAAATATCCTGTTGGTTGTTCGAGGCTGGTCCCGAAAAATTTGCCTCCTCTTCTTGGATATTATGTAACTGCCCACTCAGTCGACGGCCGATTTCCGCCCCTCTCTGAGTTATTAGTCGAATTATATGACCGTTTTGAATTGGCCGTATTATTTGACTGTCTAGAGAGTTGCTCGAGTTGTGGATTGCCCGGAATAATTCGAGTTCCTAGACATCCTTTGTCGGAGCGCTACTCTCTGCCCCTCCAGGTGCCTGGATTGCTAATTGGCCCTGCATCGGTTTATTGTTGAGTAGTTATTGGCGTACCCTTGTCTGTCCCTATTCTGGCCATAATTCCACTTCATATTTCTATTCTGGTAACTGCGATATGGTCTCCCATAATTCGCAGTTTCCCTTGGTTAAAGGTGTCTGACCTGGAATGGATTGCCCATCATTGGATAAGGAAATCCAACTCCTGGCCATCCATTCATGTTGGGCATCGCAAACGGCATTTGGAACTGCGGTTGGGTATTATTCGCTGCCCACCGGTACTGTGCCCAAGTGCCAGCCTGCGACCCCGATGCGGAATTATTTAGTTTGTCTAGTTCTTGTTTTTGGGATCCCATTCCTTTGGCCTGCGCGTCCGTCTGTTCCTGTCCTTTGGTTTCTATTTCCGTTTCCTCTAGAGTCCCCAAGCTCTTTTCCCCTGCAAGCTATCTCATATGCCTTTTGCTATACTGGATACCCCATGTTCCGTATAGTTACGCCTATCGGTCCTTTTAAGGCCGACACAAAATGCGTTTTTAAGGCCATTTCCTCATACCATTTGGTTTTTTCGTTCCTCAAAAGCATGCCTTGCTCGCTGGACTTAGCCAGGCTCACTAGGGCTTTCTTCAAGGTCATAACTTTGGTATACAGGGTTTCTACTTCCAACTTTTCTCTTTAATATGGGTCAATTCCATAATTAAATCCTGCTCTGATCTCTTATCTTTGAAATGGGTAATTAATACCTTCTTAATCTGATCCCAATTTAGCTCCGACTCATCTAAGTCGAGAACTTTGTCCGCCGCTCCTACAATCTTTTGCTTCTTACCGCTCTTAATGCGATTACGCCCACGTTCGACCTTTCTTTCCCCTTTTTATCAAACTTAACACCTGCTCTACCGCTCCTATAAATCCGTCTAATTTCCCTGAGTCCCCTTCGTACTTTTGGGATAATTTCTACCAGGTCTATTACCTTGATAGCTTCTAGCACGCTCGTCGTTGCCATTGGTGCAATCGTATTCTCTTCTGTCATAAAATTATTGTTTTATTCTTGAGCTGCCTCTTCCTTATCTACTTCTTCGTACCTCTTCTATTATGTGCGATTACTTCTTGTGTCAGTAGTGTACTTTAGGTCTCTACTGCTTAGTATATTCTTATGTGTTATGCTTATAATTATGTGTATAGTGTGTATGTGTATAATGTGTATAATGTGTATAATGTGTATAATGTATATAATGTGTATAATGTGTATGTGTATAATTGTATGTTACTTGTGTAAAGTGTAATTTGTTGTGTGGTTTGTGTATTTAGTTAATATCGTCTTCTTGTGTCGATCTTATCAGAGAGTTCCCGTGCGATGAAATGGAGTTCTGGAATTAATTTTAGAATAAGTATTGTTTTGCATTGGTTTTTTAATATTTCAACAATGGATTGTCATAATTGGAGTTTATCTTCGTTTCTTTTATTTTTTTTTATTTTTTAAATTGTTCCTTCCTTCCTCATTTACTATTTCTTTGAGTTTCTACCTTCTTACCCGGCCTGCTGAAGCTAGCTGATCAGCTGTGCGATACAGCATCACAAATTCTGCGAACAGTCATTGCCCCTAGGTATTTCGTTTCGTTGTTGCTGCGTTTGACCACCATGCTAAGCGGCCGCCCTGTGCACTACAGTGCGCCGCCTAATACATGTTGGTTGGTATGCATCACTGTGTTCTTTTCTGTTTCTTGTTCTTATCACTATCGGATCAGTACTTCCCTTTGCTAAGCGGACGCCCTGCATCCCACAGTTCACCGCCTAATACAAGTGGACGCCTGACCGACACAACTTCTTCTTCTTCTTCTTACTTGTTCCATTCAATCCGTACCTCCTTTTGCTAAGCGGCCGCCCTGTGTTCCACAGTTCGCCGCCTAATACAAGTGGAGGCATGATCGGTACTTTATTATTGTCACTAATTACTTCATTGCTCTTGTTATTTATCCCATTCTCATGCTAAACGGCCGCCCTGTGCCATACAGTGCGCCGCCTAATACATGCGAGTTGAGAAAAATCTGTTTGTTCCATTTCTTGGTTTGAACTTGCCTACAACCGTCGCCAACACGACCCGAGCTGTTTGCAACACTCTTCCCTATCTTCGTCAACGCTCGGCCGCCCGACCGAGCTGCCCGGCGCACATCGAGCCATCGACCGCCGCGATCGTCCGCCGACGTTCGTCGACAGCCAACCGCTCGATCGAACCGCTCGATGCAACGCCGAACCGTCGGCGGCTCCGCCCGTTCGCTGGCGTTCGACACGTTCTGAATGTTGCTCTGCAGGCTTCCATTTCTTTCACAGACACTAAACTTCTTTAATTAAATTAATTTTTTTAACTTAGGTGGCCGATTTATTGGGTGTATTTGTACTTTTGTTTAGTTTCTTCCATTTCTATCACTCTGTTGCTTTTTCTTTATAGCAACTCTTTGGTTGCGCATTTTATTATTTATTCATTATTTATTTTTGTACCTTCACTGTACTTATTTTTCCATTTTAACACTCCATTTCACCTACGTCACTCTACTTACTCTTACAAGGTAATTATCGTTAGAATGGTGATTAATCCCGTCATAATCCTTGCTGTCACGGATCCTCTTCTTCTGGTAAGTCCTACTGTGGAATCCGTTCGTAGGCAAGCAGGCTGCCGACTGCGCCAGTTATGATTAGTAGCAGGTCCGACTAAGGAAGCTGTTGGGCCACGGTGGTGATTTTGGTAGGTTTCAATAAATGATTGCAAACACGGTCTGGTTTAATTGGACGATTGTTCCGAACTGAATTCTTTATTCTGAACTTCTTGTATCGAGGTCTTATGTTTACCCTACTTATGCTGATCTAGCGGAATGCACTTGTAAACCGGACCGGATGCTTATGTGGGGCTCGTCTTGGCAGCGGCCCCGCTGTTTATGTTTGGTTGGCAACTTTGTTGCCAACTAAGTTTGTCTTTTACTTCTCGTCCGGTTGCCGTAGGGGTTTCGGTGGGGACCGCCGAGGGTAAATGCTGAGGCGGTAACTCGCGCGTAGATCGCTGCACCGTACGCCTTTTCGGAGGCATCGCAGAACCCATGATGTTCGACTTTTACCGATAGCTGGGAACAAATCCATCTTGGAATTCTGATCTCGGGAGTACAGCGTAACTTTGCAGAAAGTCCAGCCAGCGCTGGTACAACGCACTTGGCAGATGTTCGTCCCATCCCAACTCTTGCAACCAGATTTTCTGCATGAAAATCTTGGACCGGACGACGAATGGGGCTAACCACACCGCGGGGTCAAACAGCTTCGCAATTTGAGAAAGAACTTCTCGCTTGGTGAATTATGACTCGTCCGTGAACACGGGGAGGAACAAAGAAGAACTTGTCTGACGTCGTCTTCCAGCGAACTCCGAGGGTCTTTGCCGGTCTCTTGGCATCGATTTCCAGAAAAGCGGTGTGCAGGAGGTGGTCACGTTCTTTTGATTGGACGTCCATTTACGCAGAGGAAAACCTGCTGAGCTGAGGGCGGCTTGCAATTCGTGAATGGCCAGCTGAACTTCCTTGACGGAGTCTGCTCCGGCTAGGACGTCGTCGACGTACATGAATTTCCGCACAATGTGACTTGCCCTTGGAAAACGCGACTGGATGTACCCAAATCTGGCGATACATCTTTGTAATGTCGGCGTTGAAGACGTATCGGAAATAGCGCCACTTCAGGATTTAGAGGGTTAAATCGGATTGTAGGACCGGACCAGCATGAAGAAGATCATTCAAGCTCGTCCCGTTCGCAGAAGGGCTGGACGCGTTAAATACCACGCAGACTTTCGTAGTAGTGCTCTCCGGCTTGATTACCGCATGGTGCGGGAGATAATAATTGGCGGAATCATTAGTGGACGGAACCTCTGTCATACGGTCGAGATCTAAATATTCACGGATCACAGAGTTATACTGCTCTTGAAATGGAACGTGTCTCTCTTTAGCCGATTCTCATTTCGGAGAAACTGAGCTAGAGCAATGGACCTTGAATGCCACAGGCCTGACCCATAATGAGCGGGGTCACAAAACGGCAGTATTACCACATAATTCCCGCTTGACGTTCTTGACGTGGTTCGAATAAAATGGCTTTTCGCAAAAGCAGTCCGACTCTCCTACTACCTTGATAGGTAGATCCTCCACCTCCCAAAACTTTGTGAGAAGTTTGTCTAACGGAGCGTCGCGGTCGTGGGAAATTCGAGTGGACAAGGATGCAATTTGGTCAGGAACAGCACTTGGCAATGGACCGGTAAGCACCCACCCGAAGATAGTTTCCTGTCCGAGGAGGGATCCACAGATGTCGGTCTGTAAGCCACTTAACAATACGGACGGAAGGAGATCGGCTCCGATAAGAACGTCTATCTGTGAGCTCTCATAAAACGTAGGGTCTGCTAATGAGCAAGGGCGGTGAGGACCCCTTGCAGCGTGCTTTGAAGCTTTTCAAAGCTCGGCTGGTCTCGGACTCGACGCGAGGCAGAAAGAGCAGAATATTGATCTGGTTGGCCGACCATGCCGACTCGAACCCATCGTTTGTGAGCGGGGACTTTTCGACTATGGCCTTTGGATCGCCACTTGTCTTAGCGGTGAGATGGTATAGCTTCTCTACTGAAGACAGCCTAGAATTATTTATATAAATTGCCGTAAATAAATCTCGGAAAGTAGGCCAGTGGACGTAATCTCCTGTGAAGACCTCGATGTCGCAGGGGGGCAGTCGACAGCCGCCCTGGTAAGTCTGCGGTGCAGAGACGGATGGACTGATGTTTGGGCCAGCTGAGTATTGAGATTAGCGAGGCACTGCTCAAATACTCCATAACACTCGCCGTACTTATCTCGGATGACCTCTTGGACCCTTGGGTCCTCGTCAACCATCACTGCGGAGCACGCTTTGTACTCCGCCTCGACATTCGCCCACATACTGGAGCGGCAGTGATGCGCGCTTCCAAATGAGCCAAACGGCCAATGGCGGCGGCTAATTTTGCTCGTGCCGTAGTGGTGGCGGACTGAGCCATTTTAATAGAGGGTCTCGAGCTGACGGGACTGAAAACGGAAGAGCTGGTGAGATCGTCTTGGATCCGAGCTGGCACCTTGAGAGTGACGGGAGACGGGAAGAGAACCGATTTGGTCCTGGCAGCAGGGCTGCTACTGGCTGCTCTGGGAGTGACTGGCGACTTGATCCTCTAAGTGGGGGTAGTTCCTGAGGCGGAAGAGGCGCGTAGCCGACGTGATGAGGTCGCAGCCAGAAACCTTTTGCTGTCCTTATCACCCGTTGGCATACTACGTACGCCCACGCGCAGAGTGTGGCTGCGAAGTCGGAAGCAGAAGTCGGATTGACTGAAGGAAAACAAAAAACTTAGGATGGGCAGGTTCACCACAACAGAAGGCAATAACTTCCGTAAATACGCAAAAGAACCCACTGCTGGGTGAATGGAAAGAAATGGCCTCGCTCTGTGTTGGACAGCAATTTTCAATACCGACTCGGATTATTTGGGGGTCGCTCTGGATCGAGGTTCCCGAATAATGAGTGGATCAATTGATACACGCCGAGGAGAGGAACGTTCACACTGGTTGTGACAATATTTAAAAAAATATTGTTAGTGCGGCGCTTCTCCGTTTACCTTTTTGACGGACTTGTGCAGTGGGCAAATAATATTTTTTCCGGAAGGATTGCGTACGGAATTGTTCTCCTTCTTGTTATGCTGCGGCGGTTGTAGAGCCAATAGGAACCACAAGCACGAGGAATGGGGCCAAGAAACTAACTGCCACTGGATAAAAAAAAAATAATAATAATTATTCCTTGTACAGTCGTCTTTTAATTGAAGCGGAACCAACGTAAGACTTTTTATTTTTGGATAATTCGGCGGCTTGAATTTATTTGTTTTATTTGTTGGTGTTCGTGATACCGATAGTTTTTCTTTACACGTTGTCACCTCAAGTTTGGAACATACACTGAAATGTATATATAGACAAACAATTCCAAAAATTGGCACGAAAAAAATGTGAAAAGCTATGGAAATGCGCTGTGCCTGGGTTGAGGATAATTTATTAATGAATTGAGATAATATTATATTTTTTGTGTTGCTGGAACGCGAAAACTGTTCGGAATCGCAGAATTTTATTGTTACATGTATGTGGATATGCGCGGAATGTATGTGTGGAATGCGGTATTTAAATACGGAATGTGGTATTTTTGTATGTGTGTTGGGTTATTTTAGGTACATACATATATAGTTGGCAATATAAATATATTGCGGCCAACTATGGAAATAAATGTATATATGTATGGAAATAAATGTAGATATGTGTAGATATATGAAATAAAACACTTTAATTTTATTATGTTTGCACTTTGAGTGTGCCGATGTATTTATATATATGTGTTTAACGCATGTAGCGATGGATGTAATTATGTGTCCGTAATTATGTCGCTGCGGGTCCGCTCTTGCGACTTTGAATGCACATATGCTTCATTGCACTGGGGTGCACCTGAATATAGTTGTTTTAATTTAATTTAATTTTACACACTTCACGCACAAACAAACACAAAAAAAACGGAATCGAAGAACTACCGTAGCACTGGTAGTGGTAGATGAAAGGAATTGAGAACGGCCGAAATCGCCGAGAATATGGCGTTGGCGAAAGAGGATGGAACCCAGAAAAATGAAGATATTTATATAAGAATATATATACATATATCACGGAACGCGGACTTTGCGGGGAATAAAACGAATCGGGAGACGCAGTCGTACTTATCTTTGGGAAGTAGCGATGTAATCCACCGATGCTTGCAGGTTGGACTCCTCCTTATGGGGAAGGCGAAGATCCGGTTCGAAGGACCAATGTTTGTAGGAGGGTGGATGGCTCGAGTTTCCCAGCGATATTTCCAATAAGAAGAACAGTCGGGGGCGTCAAAATTAATTCGGCGGGAAGAGGGTTTACAATTGGGGGTTGTTTTGGTTGTTGCGGCTGGGTTCGTCGGTGAAGAGCGAGTAAAGTAGCCATAGCTAGGCCTACGGCCAGAGCCCATGTTGGAGAGCCGTTAAAGAGCGCGAGAGCGAACGGCACGGGAGAGCGCGCGAGCTAACAACGCGCTGCTAACCGAGCTGCTGCCCTAAACAAAGTGAGAGGCGAAACCAATATTCTCTCAAGAAACAGGATAGCGCGTCACTTGGCTCTCCGTTTTCATCAAGCGCGCCAACGAAAATTCTCTCAACAAGTACACAGCAAGCAACGGTGAAAAAGCGAAAAGCGAGAGACGAAAATCTGCTTGTATGTACGTATATATGTATGTACTTAGAGAATTATATGTTATACCCGCGGCTTGGATAAACGGACCAACTTTTTACCGAATTTTAAACGAGAAGGGAAAAGGGGGCGACAGTGATTGCAGATAACGTTATACAAATATTTAATTGAGCGTCCAAATAGCGGTTCGATAGAGTTTTGTATGGTTTGTATGTGCAATATGGGGTTATATATATATGTATGTGCACTACTTAAATGCATGCAATAACTCTACTATATCATACGTCTGTGCAAGAATTGAAAGTGAGGTGCAATTTTTCAGCACAAGACAATTTATGAGTATTTACGAATGTCTTCGACTCTAACTTTCAATTTTTTCGCACAAATACCTCAGGTTCCGCTCGCTCTGGAGTCCAGTTTCCACTTTCCTCTCGCGGTCGTTGTGATCTCCTATCGCCATTTAATCCTCTGGGTGCAGCGTGATGTAGATATGTGGCAGGAACGATGGGTTGGATTACGCGGCCGACACAAACAAAACCACTGAGGACGCGGGCAACACACCAGATTCCAGAGGAATTTTAACTATTGGTATTATTCTTGGATTATGCACTTCACTGCACTTGTGTCACTGTCACTTTCTTTTTGTTGCCTTTTATTAATCTTTACCGTCCACCCGGGAGCGCCATAAAAATTAGAAGAGTTTTTCTAACGTAAAGAACCGACAACTTTTGGTGGGTAATCTTTACCGTCCACCCGGGAGCGCCATAAAAAATTAGAAGAGTTTTTCTAACGTAAAGAACCGACAACTTTTGGTGGGTAAAGATTTATTTGGCCGAAACAAAATTAGTACGTGCGCTCGATCGAAACTCAAAGATGATTATATTCTGAAAAAAATTCATACAATTCCTCTTAAGCCTAGCTAACCTACGGTGGCAAAGCGGGGCGAATTCGCCAAGAGCGAGAGAGAGCTTTTAGTGCGCTACCGCCTTGCCCTAACCTACTTACACTAGTTCCTAATTCCTAAACTAACGAAACACTTGCTTTCACTTTCTCTGGACTTCGCCAGACGAAGTTAACATCCGGACGATGTTAAAAAATATCTGTGCTCCAAATCTAAAGCTTTAATTCTAAAAACTAAATAACCCTTTTCCGTATACTACCAGAACCTACGTAGCCTTTTGGACAAATTTTGTCAACAACATACGAATAGTGCCTTTTTGATTTCGACACTATCGCTGAAATTGCCATAACTCTTCCGTCTATGATCGTAAAATTTTCATCCAGAAGGAAACGTTTTCAACCCCATCGAGTAAAGATAAGCATCATTAGCCGAGTCGATCTGAAAGACCATGTTTTTCTATCCGTCCGTCTGTCCGACTGTCCATCTGTTCGTCTTGCTAAGCGTCCAGTGCTCGGAGGCTAAAAGAGCTAAAGCAACCAAATTTCCTGACTGATGTGACATCTCACTGATACAAGTGTATTTCAAAATGTCGCCCTGCCCTTCCGCCACCACAAAGGACAAAAAATCAAAATCTTTGAGATAGACCGAAAAATGCAGAATCAGCGCATATCTATCAGAGGCCCAAACATGGATCGGATCGGATCATTAGTATAGACATAATGGAAAAAACCATTTGAGAGGCATCGTTCCCTCGCTCTCTCTCACGCACCACCACGTCTGCTTTGCCTGCTCTTCCAAATGAGCACCTAGATCTGAGAGACTATAAAAGATAGATAGCAATCAAGCCTGTGATATCACTTCAATACAAGTGTATTTCAAAATTTAATTTTAATTTCAAAATAGAAAGAAATGGCTACCAGCTACTAGATTGTTGAATATAGTTCAGATGGGAAGAGGTCTTGCGCGGTACCTCTGCTAACAAAACCTGGTTGAAAACTCAACGGTCCTGCATTGCAGCATCTGATCGATGAGACCGGATGGTGAATCAATCCCCAGTTCAGTCAGTACTTCCAGTGATGGCGTCCGGGATGATTTTGTTGAAAGAGCCTTCTATATCTAGGAAGGCTACCAGGGTGTATCCTACATTCGATGATCGATGTGGTTTTTTATACCCGTACTCGAAGAGTAAAAGGGTATATTGTATTTTGGTAAAAGTGGATGTGTGTAACATAGAGAAGGAATAATTTCCGACCCTATAAAGTATAGATATTCTTGATCAGCATCAACAGCCGAGTCGATATAGCCTTGTCTGTCCGTCCGTCCGTCTTGTTTGTCGTCCATTGCTCGAAGGCTATAAAAGCTAGAGCAAACAAACTTTTTATCCAGTCTGATGTGATATCTCACTCCTAGAAAAGTGTTTCAAAATTTCACCCCGCCCACTTCCGCCCCCACAAAGGGCGCACATCTGTGGCGTCCACAATTATGAAGATAGCAGACAAGCAGAATCATAGAGAAACGCTATATCTATCAGGGGCCCAACTCTGAATCGGATCGGATCATTAATATAGCCACAATAGAGAAAAACATACGAAAAACTTCGCTCCTCTCTTTCGCACTCACACAAAATCGAGTCGATTTAGTTTTTCGTACATATGAGCGCCTCGATCTCAGAGACTATAAGAGCTAGAACATCCAAATTTTCTGCCTAGACTCCTGTGATATCGCTTCAGTGCAAGTTTATTTCAAAAATTTTGCCACGCCCACTCTCGCCCCCAAAAGACGAAAATCCACAATTTTGAAGATAGAAAAAAACCAAAAATGCAGTATGGTAGAAAATTACCATATCTACCAGATTCCCGAATTCAGATCGGATCATTATTGTAGCCACAATGATCAAATGAATTTTCAGAAGCAATATCCCCCCTCTCCAGGCAACGTAAGTCATTTATTGGGGTTGATTGTCGCAGCAGATTCTCTCACAACACACACTCACGCTCAAAACATGCTGCCTCGTGCAGTGTACGTGTATTGTTGTGAGAACTGATGTAGATGTAGAACACAGATGCAGCAAATAAATGTTAAATGTAAAATGTAAAAACTGATAAAAAATTGGAAAATTCCACATAAATCACATGTGTATAGACTGAGTACGGGTATAAAAGTAGAGTCGAAAAATTTTTTGCAGTATTGTAGAGAATGGCCATATCTACCAGGTTTCCGAATTTGGTTCAGATCGGATCATTATTGTAGCCACAATGATCAAAATGAATTTTCAGAAGCAATTTCCCCCCCGGCCGGCAACGTAAGTCATTTATTGGGGTTGATTGTCGCAGCAGATTCTCTCACACACACACTCACGCTCAAACATGCTGCCTCGTGCAGTGTACGTGTGTTGTTGTGAGAAGTGATGTAGATGAAGTAGATGTAGATGACTGAAGTAGCAAAAAAATATAAAATGTAAAAACTGATAAAACAGTTGAAAATTCCACATAAATCACATGTGTGCTGACTGAGTACGGGTATAAAAGTAGAGTTGCGGCAACAGCGACTCCGTACGTTCTTTTCTCGTTCAATCTTGTATTTAAAGATTGTATAACTTTAGAGACTGTTTAGAGATCATTGTGTAAGTTTGTCTTTAAGAGCATTTACTGTCTGTACTATGTTGTTATATTGTTCTTACCATTATCGTTACATGGTATATTTGTGTCGACTTTTATTGGTGTGTCTTTGTTAATGCATTTATATGACTTGTCAAACTGATCTTTGAAGTCATTAATAGTATCGACTAAAAATACCCCATTCCATATTATTTTGGGATTGATTAACGATACAATCGCACCAAGACTATTGATGATAGCCAGAATCAGTGCTGCCGATTCCTTCTTTCCCGTCAAATATGGCTTTTTTGAAAACCGCGGGTAAAGTTTGGCAATTGCGGAAAGCGGGAATTTTGATTTTTAGAAGGGTATTTGGTCATATTTTTGCAACTTCACCTCTAGTTTTAAGAATACTATCATCTCTATACCATTCTACCATCTTTATGTGCGCGAAAGTGAATGTTATCGTATAAAATGCGATGCTTATCTTAAAAAGCGACGAATTTAAAGTTTGGGCAAGAAAAGACGACACTGATGAGCATAGGGTATACTGCAGTTATTGAAAAATCAGTGTAATAGCCAAACTTAGTGATCTACGCGCTCATGAAAAAATTAATAAGCACACAAGTTCGGCTTCACACAACAGAACAAAAAAATTTTGCCTATAAAACCTGTTGAGCAGGAAGCTCCTGTTGCTCAACAAGCCATATGGCTCAAATAGATTATTTGGGCAAATTGGGCAACAAACATTTTGATGTTGGAGCTGCAGGGCGAGTTAATCTGCATCGAACTAAATGCACCAGCATCATTAAGAATGTTCTGGCGCGTCACTTCTGCGTTCTGTGCATAAGGTACAGTATTATTGGGAGTGAAAGGATATTACTGATTTTTATTTTACTGTACATTATGTTTCGATTATGATGTGCCCAAAAAAAGTATCTTGATTGGTGCGACCAAGTCATTACGATTGCGAGGCGGAAGACACTTACGCTGAGTTAGACGAATAAACAGCGGTCTTACAGTAAAATCCTATAAAAAATATTACAGAAATAAGAAATTGGTAAAACCAAAAAATTACTTTTTTTTTTGCTTTTTTCTGTAATTATACCCGTACTGAAGAGTAAAAAGGTATATTGTATTTGTGCTAAAAGTGGATGTGTGTGTAAACATAGAGAAGGAGTAATTTCCGACCATATAAAGTATATATATATTCTTGATCAGCATCAATAGCCGAGTCGATATAGCCCTGTCTGTCCGTCCGTCTGTCCGTCTTTTCGTCGCCCATTGCTCGAAGGCTAAAAGAGATAGAGCAACCAAATTTTTTTTCCAGACTGAAGTATTCTCACCCTAGAAAAAAGTTTAAAAATTCCGCCCCCGCCCACTTCCGCCCCCACAAAGGGCGCACATCTGTGGCGTCCACAATTTTGAAGATAGCAGAAAACTAAAATGCAGAATCATAGAGAAAGACCATATCTATCAGGGGCCCAAATCTGAATCGGATCGGATCATTAATATAGCCACAATAGACAAAAACATACGCAAAAACTTCGCTCCATCCCTTTCGCACTCACACAAAAATCGAGTCGATTTGGTTTTTTGTATTTTGTGTAGCCTGGATCTCAGAGACTATAAGAGCTAGAGCAACCAAACTTTTTGGCCAAGACTCCTGTGATACCAAACCTGAACAAGTGTATTTCAAAAGTTCGCCCGCCCCCCTTCCGACCCCACAAAAAGACGAAAATCCACAATTTTGAAGATAGAAAAAAAAAAAAAATGCAGTTTTGTAGATAATGACCATATCTACCAGATTCTCGAATTTGGTTCAGATCGGATCATTATTGTAGCCACAATGATCAAATGAATTTTCAGCTACGAGCTGTCCCCTTCCAGTTGCGCCGTAAGTCATTTATTGGGGTTGATTGTCGCAGCAGATTCTCTCACACACACACTCACGCTCAAACATGCTGCCTATAAAACCTGTTGAGCAGGAAGCTCCTGTTGCTCAACAAGCCGCCATGGCTCAAATAGATTATTTGGGGCAAATTGGGCAACAAACATT
>CM019043.1:24729750-24751641 GCA_009664405.1 Drosophila bifasciata
TGCTGGTACAGTGCATACAAGCAGTGAAGCTGAACTGAGTTGTATCGAAAAGTTGCAACATTTGCGATCATGCTTCAGCGGCGCGGCGTTGGACACCATTAGTTCGTTGGAGATAAACCAGGCCAACTATACGATTGCCCTAGATATCCTTAAAAAACGATTTAGTAATAAATGTTGTAATGTAATAAATGTAATGTTTCCGAGAGCGCGTCATAAGGAGGCTAAGCGACTAGCACTGTGCATTAAGTGCTTGCATAAAGGCCATCAGATGCGAGGTTGCCAATCAGGTCCCTGCCGTAGCTGTCAATTAAAGCACCATACGCTGCTTCATTATATGTCATCGCTTGTAACTGCGCATTTCATGGATCAATCTGCCGTTGTCATGTTGGGCTCTCTTGGATTCTGGTTCCCAAGTTCATTTCGTCACTTCTCGGTTTGTGGATCTGCTAAAACTTCGCAAAATCAAATCGTTGGCTGTAGTCTCAGGCATTGGAGACGTCAGCTTCTCAACAGAAGGCTATTCAGTCGATCTCGTCCCAAAATCTCGCATCTCTTAGTATGCAGCAACCCTGAGGGCCGTTGTAGCTCCGCGGATAACAGACCAGCAGCCTAACTATTCATTCAACATTGAATCTTGGAGCGTACCGTCGAATATACAGCTTGCTGATCCGTCGTTTTCGTTCCACAGCGAATTGATTTGCTCATCGGAGCAGATCTATTTTTGAATTGCTTTGCGTCGGCCAAATCCATTTCAAAAGACACTCCTTGGATGGGTGTTCTCGAGAGGCTGCAATCGACTGCCCCAGTCGTCATCGTTCGTTGCATCGCAAAGATCAACGCCTGCGCCTACCCCCGTTGTTCAGTTAGATGAGTTGGTTCGTCAGTTCTGGGAAGTAAAACATGTCTACGAGCCAATCTCAAGCATGTCCACAGAAGAGTTTCATTGTGAAGAGCACTTCAAGCAGCACTACAGTAGGTTGCCTACGGGAGAATACTCCGTTCATCTGCCGATGAAGCGTGATGTAGGTCTGCTAGGCGATTCGTTTTTGCAGGCAAGAAGGCGATTTGAGAACCTTTGAGCGCAAGTTTAGCCGAAGTCCTAATGTTAAGGAGTAATACGCAGCATTCATTAAGGAATACTTAGACTTCAAGCATATGTCGTCTATGCCTTGCCGCAGGCGTTGAGAAGTGAGTGGACACAATTCTGCCAGGATGTTGCCGATGTTGACCGCGTTGAGTTTCCTCGCTACGTTCTTCAAGTTGGAGCCAGGTTCGAGGTGCATGCATTTTGTGATGCCAGTCTCGATGCGTTTACCTCACTTGGGTTGTGACACTTCTACTTTGTTCGAAATCTCGGCTGGCACCTCTAAACATGATCGACATTCACAAGCTAGAGCTCTGTGGAGCCGCGCTTCTTGCACACTTGGTTAGCGAGGTCTTGAAGATAGAAGCACTCAATTGCAAATTCTATTGTTGGTCAGACTCCTCTGTGGTGCTGAAGGTACAGCAGCTGACACAAGGAATGGAATGGCATTATGTCCCGACCGCGTTGAATCCGGCTGTCATAATTTCCAAGGGAACCTCACCACAAGAACTCTTGCAGTCTTCTCTATGGATGAAGGGACCGGAATTTACAAAAGGAGGAAAATAGTTGGCCTAGATCTTGCTTGCCAGAGAGACCCCTTCCTGAAGTTCGTCAGAAGGTTCTGCTCACTTCGGCTCGAATGGACATTTCGCGTACACTCAAGTATATCAACTCCTTTGGCACGATGTAAACGAATTTTTGGCTATGTCTTTAAATTTGTCAGAAGGATTAGGTCACCAAAGCTTACAGTCGAGGATACTCGTGGGGGAACTCACATGCTCCTTTGTATTGTTCAAAAACTTCGTTGTCTTCAGAGTACAAGGCTTTGACGAATGGAAAGAAAATCGATTCTTCAAGCAGCATTGCGTTGCTGTCTCCTGTTCTGGACTCTGTTGGATTAATTCGCTTACGTGGATGACTTCAGCACTCAACGCTTGATTATGATGCTCGCCATCCAATTATTTTACCGAAGGATCATCCGTTGACATTTGCCGTCGTTGAGTACTTTCACCGAAAGCATCACCATGCAGGCCCGCAGTCGCTGCTCGGCTTGATTCGGTTGCAGTATTGGCCGGTAGGTGGAGTAAAAACAGGCTTCGTCTCTTAAAAGACATAATGGCAGATTTGCCAAAGATCGATTGGAAAAGTCACCGGCATTCATCGTGACCGGGATTGACTACTGTGGACCCTTCTACTACAAGACCGATGTACGCAACAAGGCCCCACAGAATGTAGCACATTTCTGTGTTTATTTGCTTCGCCACCAAGGAAGTATGGCTGGAGCTGGCGAAGGATCTGACGACAACTTCGTTCTTAGCCGCCCTCAAACGCTTTACGGCCACAAGAGGCATTCCAAGATGCATTTGGTTGGACTTCGTTGGGGCAAGGAATGAGCTGGAGGATTTAAAACGCCTGTTTTAAGTCAGAAGCACATTGATGAGGTTCACGCGCACTGCCTGAGCAGTGGATCCATTAGCGCTTCATCCCACCTAGATCCCCGCACTTTGGCGGACTTTGGGGAGGCTGCTGTCAAAATGACTAAGCGGCACCTGTACACTTCAGTCGAAACGGGCATCCTTGGTTTCGAAGAGCTTCGGACCTTGGTATGCCAAATACAAGGAATAATCAATTCTCGTCCTCTTGTTCCCCTTTGAGAAAAGTCCGGATTATCTTGGCGTCCTTACGGGCCACTTTCTCATTGGTCGGCCCCTTGCATCGTTTTCGGAGCCGGACCTATCGTCATTGAGCTACAATCGGCGATCGTTGGCAAACGTCACCCGCATGCAGCAGATGTTTTTGGAGAAGATGGGCGAGGAGTACTTAACTCTGGTTCAAAAGCGCTCGAAATGGCGGTCGGTGAAGCCGCCAGTCAAGGTCAACGATATTGTGTGCATCAAGGACGAAGGGCTGCCTCCATTGAAGTGGCCGCTAGCTCGAATCGTCGACGTCATCCCTGGAGCTGACGGCGTAATAAGAGTTTCCGTTCTTCGTACGGCGACTGGGATTACTCAGCGTGCTGTTGCCAAACTCTGTGTCCTTCTCGTGGATTCTGATGCGGAATCCCTGATATTCCGCAGGGGGGAGAATGTTTGGAGCAGCCGCTGGCAACAAGCACTTTGCACTAGCTGTCGCTCTTTATTACTCTTAAGTATAGTGCACGCTCGCTCACTAATCGCAGATTATGTTTTGCGGTCGAACGAGGCCCCAGTGCATAGCGTTGAGCGGGCTGAGTTTCTCTTGAGAGCAGAGCGGAGTTGTATAACGACCCTTGCCAAATATTTGTTATATATTCAATAATCCTTCGCCACGAACACACGTCGAAAATTTGTCGCTACATAATATTGTCGTAGAATAAAATCAGGTTTAAGTTTAACGATTTCGTTTTACTTTATGTGGACTTTATTCAAAGCGGTCGGAAAAGCCCGGCAGCTCACAACAACGGCCATGGGTTATGTTCAAAACGCAAATGGAGAAAATGTAACATGTCGCCTTTTATTGGATACAGGCTCAGAACTCTCATATGTATCGGAACGCAACATCCACGCTCTTGGATTGGCACGTTTACACTCACGCATTCTGGCTTCGGGAATATCTTCAGTAAAAGTTGACGACACAAGGGGATGCAGCAAACTCCATATCAACTCCCGGATTTCTGATGATCATCTGGATGTATACGCCCATGTACTTCGCAGTATCTTGTCATCACTGGGAACCAAAACATTGAAGCATCTAAAATTGGCTGACACAAACTTCTAAACAAACGCTCCAGTTGACATTTTATTGGGTAGCGATCACGTATGGTCTACACTTACAGGAAGAGAGATGTGCGACAGCAAGGGCATTTCCATTTCTTTTGTTTTCGGATGGGTTATCACGTTACATATGATACCTCAAACACGGAATGCAATTACACATACAAAAACTTTGGGTATAGAATCGTCGCTACAGAAGTTTTTGGGAGCTGGAGAGCGTGGACTGCATTACCAAACTGGAACCGGAAGACCAACAGGTCGAGAAGTTTATCGTGGAGCTTCCATTTAAAACCGCACATCCTGAATTTGGATACACTGTACAAGTAGCTCTCAACCCTTTCAAATCGGTGGAGCGGCGATTACAATAAAATGAGCAGCTACGAATCAATGCCGGCAGACGAAGTCACTGCGGTGTAGAATTTCTATATGCCACAACACTCTGTGGTGGGTCGAAAACTCCGTGTTGTTTTTGACATTTCCTTTTGCGACGCCAATGGCATGGCCTTGAATGACGCTCTTTTTATAGGATCCAGTATCCAACGCAATCTGTTTGTTGTGTGCCTCCGCTTCAGAATGTATAAATTTGTATTCTTGGCGGACGTTGTGAAAGTGCTCCGCCAAATATGGGTTAGCGGCAAGGATCGAGACTTCTAGAGAATCGTTTGGAGAGATGATCCAACCGAACAAATTAACCACTTTGAACTATGTACTGCCACATACGGAACCTTATGTGCACCATTCCCAGCGGTTCGGGTGTTGGAACAACTGGCTTTGGATCATCGGCACGAGTGCACCGAACGCTGCAAAAATCCTTTTGGAGGATTTCTATGTTGAAGATGTCCTTACTAGAGCAAATAGAGAGGATGAG
Source organism: Drosophila bifasciata (assembly GCA_009664405.1). Classification (NCBI taxonomy): domain Eukaryota; kingdom Metazoa; phylum Arthropoda; class Insecta; order Diptera; family Drosophilidae; genus Drosophila; species Drosophila bifasciata. Next base: position 24,734,456 of record CM019043.1, read on the forward strand.
CTGCTACGGAATCGAGACGAACTCATACAACTAATGCCCTGCGCCAACTTAGAGTTCGGCGAATGGGTATCAAATACCAAATCCATAACAGAGGATACCGATACCTTCACACAGCTTAATCAATTGTCACAAGTAATAGTTCTGAGACTCTACTGGCAAGGACACCCTGGAAGGACACGTTAACTTACAATGTGGGTCTATCTGCAAATTCTAGTTGCACAGAAAGACAAGCCTTGGCCGCCGGTTAATGGATTTTTGACCCACTTGTACTTGGTTTAATTTAAGATCATCTTTCAACGACTATGGCTACTCAATCTGGATTGCGGTGATCCACTTCCAAACAAACTGATAATTGGCGGATAATAGGCTGAAGTGGCGAGCAGACCTCGACACTTTTCAGAAGTTGAAACCCCACACTTGGTTATCAACGACGCAGACAACATCGAGATGCATGTATTCTTCGATGCTTCATGACAATGGCTCTATTTTCGTATCGATAGTGGCTGCAAAGACAAGGGCGGCCCCACTCAAGCAGCAAACTCTGTCACGGCTGGAACTCGGCGGACTTTCTACTGAGGAAACTTATACGCTCAATTAAGGCTGCACTTCGACACAGAAATACCATTGTATTTGCATGGTGCGATTTTGCAATTGTTTTATCATGGCTCTCATATGCACCAGCTGACTGTGCACCTAGAGGCCTCATGACTGCCGACCTTATCGATTTTCAGTTGTGGTTTTCTCACGGTTTTACTTAGCTCTTTCAGGAAATAGCACACATAATGAAGTAAAACCTATTGCTTGCCTACATTGGTCGTATTATTCCGTTATTCCGCTGGAGGAACTAATAACCAGAGTTTCTTCCTGGCTGAAGCTCGTTCACACTGTTGGATGTGATGTTCGCTTAATCTAACCCACAAAATATCTCAAATCTAGGTTAGGTTAGGTTAAGGCGGTAGCGGAGGGCGAGAGACCTTCTCCCCCGCTCACTTGGTCTAGGTAATGGACCATTGTGATGCCGCATGGGCGCGAGCCGGTTCTCCTGGCCTCAACCGTGGTGAGCAACTTAGTGCCGAGCTAAGGGCAGCCCCTTGCGGTGGCCTGGATTTATTTGGACAGAATCCCCGGTTTGGTTACGGAGAGGTCCAAAATGTCTTTAAGGAAGGGGCCCCGTTGAACCGTAGTCTTCGGTTTCCCAGGGCCGGGCAGAGACAGAATAAGTGGTAAGCCGACTCCTCCTCCTCTTCGTCCCTACAACTTCTGCAGAAGTCGTTGTGAGGATCGACAGTCTTGCAGCGTGTTTGCCGATCTGCCAGTGCCCGTTATGGCTCGAGTGACGGCGGAGCAATGTGCTCTGCTGAGTCTATATAGCTCTTCCGAGCGTTTTTCGAACGATTTGGCCAGATCGGTCTTGAAGTTTTACATGTGAGGCCCTCGCCTGTCAGCAATTTGCTCGAATTTCTCGTGCGTTAATAGCCTGCACGTGGCCAAAGGTATCGCTACTTACTCCCTCTCCAGCAGGAGAGGTATAGTAGTACCCTGCCTAGCTAGCTCTTCGGCGGCATCGTTCCCATCAATGTCCCTGTGTCCTGGGACCCATATTAGGGAGAGATCCAGCTGCTCTGCGGTCTCATTTGGAGACCTGCGGCAGTCGTTAACGGTCGCTGAGTTCGACCAGATTGAGCCAAGTGCCTTGAGAGCTGCTTGGCTGTCCGAGAAGACGCACACTGAGTGTCCGTCTAACGACGGACGATAGAGATCGCCTCCTTGATAGCTACGACCTCTGCCTTGAACACGCTACAGTGATCCGGAAGTCTGAAGCAGAGACTGATGTCTCCCAGTCCTCCATGAGCGGGATGGATATTTGGAAGGCGTCGAGAGGTAGTCACTTGGGATGCAGTAGTCTGTCCTCTCTGGAAGTTGCGGGAGTTTTGTAAGGATACCCGAGTGGCCAACCGCGGAGGTTTTCCACAGGTTGGATTCCCTCATTCTAAGGGCGGAGAGTGTTGCAACCTTTTTCCCCATAAGTTCTACAGATAAAATGTACAGCATGGTATCGAGGGTTTCACTTGGGGTAGTGCGTATTCCGCCCGTTATGTGAGTTGTGAGTTTATTAAGACAAGTTTTCTTGTCAGGGCTGGCCACCAGACCACTACTCCGTAAATCAGGATTGGTCGTATGATGGCGGTGTATAGCCATCGGACTATAAACGGGGTCATGCCCCATTTTAGACCGATGGTTTTCCTGCAGGTGTAGAGGGCTACTGTAGCCTTCTTCACCCTGTCCTCTATGCTCAACTTCCAGTCGAGCTTCTTGTCGAGGATAAGACCAAGGTGCTTGGCTTGGTTTCTGAAAACCAGCGGCTCTCCACATAGTTTCGGTGGGGTAGTGTCGGAAATTTGTATTGAATAGTAGTTTGTATTGTAGGTGAATAGTACAAGTTCTATCTTAGATGGGTCACCTAGCCCACATTTGACTGCCCATTGTGACAGTGCGCGAGTGAGAGTGCTGGTCATGCACTCGCATAGAGTTTGTGGAAACTTTCCAGAAAATGCTATAGCGACGTCATCCGCATACGCCACCACGCGGCATCCACCACCCTCTATCTCCCGCAGCAATTCATTTACTGCTACGTTCCATTGGAGAGGCGAGAGGATTCCGCCCTGCGGGGTGCCTCTGCTGACAAACCTGGTGGACGTTGACGTCCCCAGTGAGGCCTCAACGGTCCTGCATTGCAGCATCTGATCGTTGAGACTCACCGTCCGGGAGTCAAACCCCAGGTCAGTCAGTGCTCCCGTGATGTCGGACGGGATGATGTTGTTGAAGGCCCCTTCTATGTCAAGAAAGGCTACCAGGGGTATATTCCTTACAGCTGAGAGACGATTCGATGATCGATGCGCTCGCATGTATTGCCGTTTCGGTGGATCTTCCCCTCCGATAGGCATGCTGAGAGTCAGTGATTTGATTCGGCAGTACAGTCGCCCTGAGATGCAGACCTTAAAGCCGTTCCATCGCCTTCAAGAGGAAGGACGACAGGCTTATGGGTCTGAAATCTTTAGGGGCAGTGTGCGAGGGCTTGTCTGCCTTGCGTATGAAGACAACTTTGGACCGAAGCCATGTTTCGGGATTTGTCCGTGGGAGAAAACCCCTCGTAAATCCGTTTGAGCCAATTTATGGCTCTTTGTCCGGCTTGGATCAGCTGGGCTGGGATGATGCCGTCTGGTCCCTAGGATTTATAGGGATTGAAGCTTTTTATTGCCCCGGATATATTCTCCTGACCTAACAGGTTTAGAATGGAGCCCGTGGCATAGGAAGGATGCGCTCTGTAGATTGGTCTGTTTACAGAGCAGCCTGGGAAATGTTGTACTGAGAAGGAGGTTTAGCGATTCGGAACTGGATGTCGTCAGGATTGGTCGGCTTTCCTCAAATACCCCAAGGTTGGAGTTGATTTCGAGAGTACTTTACGTAAGCGCGAGGCTTCGGAGTTGCTCTTGATTTCGGTGCAGATCTTGCCCCATGACGCGCGTTTGGCTTTCCCGAGTTCTTTGTTGTATGTTGACAGACTGACCTTGTATTCGGTCAGTTCTGCTCAACGTTGAGAACTTTCGCTTTGTTGAAGAGTCTCCGTGAGGATTTCCGGAACTCTCCCAGCATCGGAGTCCACCATGCCGGTTTCTTCCGACACCTGGTTTTTCCGGGTGGACAGGCTCTGTCGAGCGCAGCATTGCAGGCGTCGGTAAAAACGGGTTGTGGTCTCTAAAGAGATATCTTCCTGGGTGGGGACTCAGGGAGAGTTTGGCAAAGGAAGTCCAAGTAGCGTTTCCAGTTTGTCCGCCAGAGGTTACGGAATTGGACTGGACTCGGTATGGAGAATTTGAAGACAGTTTCCACGTACCTGTGGTACGTCGCATCCACTATTAGGCCAATGCCCTTGGCCTCGCAGTCTGCGATGAGCGCATATGGAGGAGGGTCCGCCTGGTCATGACCCATATATGCCTAGCAGATTCGGAGTGAGCGCTCCTGGCTCGAGGCTCACCGCCGTGTGATCTTCATTGCTGAAATTTGGGAGCAAAAATAAGTGCAGTTCTCTTTTTGCAAGAATGCAGGTGCGTATTTTACCTGGGGAGTCAGCTATATATAGCTTATTGACAGGAGTCCTCAAACGGGAAACCCTGTTTCCGATGATCCAGGGTTCCTGAATGAGGACTATGTCGCCCCCACCCTTGGCTAGGTAGAGCAATAAGGCAGCACACCATTGCTGCCTTACAATGGTGAAGGTTTTTCTGCAGGAGTGTCAGGGTAATTGCTGAGACTCGCCTCCACCACTGTCGTGTCGACATCGCTCTCCGGGATTCATCGTCCTCCCCGACGTCGATGCGTCGAGACCTCTGGCTAGGTCGCTCGCGTCGGACTCGTAGCGATCCAGGATATCGTCTGATACCATGGAAGCCAGGACGACCTGGTTCGAGCGGTCAGGCTCAAGACCCCATTGTGGAGAAATTACCCGACCACGTACTAAGATTGCTGTATTGCCCTTCTTCTGTTTTTCGGTTGCCGCTGTGACGGCCTTGTTAATTACCGCAAAGACAGCGAAGCGAACCAGAATAAAACAAAATACAGTCCACAAAAATCACGCTACTCAAACGGGAGTATTTCACAACAGTCTATTGAAAAAGTTTATAGTGTGGTCAAATTCGGAAGTGGTTCTACATTGGCTGCAAACTCATCCCACCCAGCTACATTTGTTTTTAAAAATCAAGTTGCAGAGATACAGGACATCACTTTGTCAGCCTAATGGAGAATGGTGTTGGCCACAAAATCCTCATTTACGTTTGACAGAAGCGGATGCGCTTTTTAAGAAAAACGAGAGGAAACATGTTGAGTTTTTTGAAATACACTTGTAGCTGTGTGATATCACATGAGTCTGGAAACAAACTTTGATTCAGAAATTATATTCTTTATGGGGTCGAAAACGATTCCTTCTTTCCTTCTTACACACACTTTTAACAGAAATACAATATACCCTTTTGCTTTTCGAGTATGGGTATAAAAAGGTAACCACTGCGCTAATCGCGGACGATGTCAAGAACAAGTCCATCCTCTCCCTAATGGAAAATTCGTTATCGTATATGAAAGTTGTAAGCACAATTGCCAGTTCATAAATAGAAGGGAAGGGTAACATGGTGAAAAATTAGAATAGTTTTTTAAATCTGCGAAAAAACCGAAGAACTTTGGGTGGTGTAAAGATTTTTATTTTCAATATAAGTCAATAATTACGTGCGCTCTCGATTCGATTCAACGAATGATTATATTCTAAAAATCTGTAAAATCTGTACAATTTCTTCCTAAGCACAGCTAACCTACGGTGGCAAAGCGGGGCGAAGGGGAGCTTTAGCTAGTCACCCCCTTTTCAAAACTTTACCATACTCGGTCGGCGAGACAGTTTTTTCAAACCGTATGCTCGGGTTCTTACATTTTCTTATAAAGCGGAACATGTAACAAAACACTCTAAGCAGCTTGAGGTGTGACGAGAGTCCCTCGATGACATCTACTAATTCTGAACTTTCCACAGCAGCGGTCATTCCGACCGCTGTCTTCATCTTGTCCAGCTCAACATCTTCTGAATGCTCGAAATTAGGGTTTTAAGGCCAGCTCTCTTCTTCATCCTTCAGAAATGATGGTCCCTCAACCCAGTTTGACTGGCGGAGTAGCGGCCTACTTTGAATTTTTAAGTCAACAACGATATTTTTAAACCTTATTCAGTTCTGCTACGTATACCGAAGCACACTCTATAAGCTCTCATGGAGGCGGGCACAAAGGCATGTATATGGACTGGTGACATCGGATCGGAATACACAAACCGAGGTATAGATATCTCTTCCAATTGAGACAGTGTATGTTTCTACATATTCCATGCTGTTACCAAGTGCATCTGAATCGACTCATCCCAATCTAGTTTTTGAGCCAAAGTTCCTGTAATAGAATCTTGCCCTTTATGACGATAGGACTTAACAAGTCAAGGAAGTTGAACAACTTCGATGTCACCGACAGTATGTTTCGTTTTGTCGCTGTGAGACCCATGACTTCATTGTAATACTGAACTGCAAGGCGTCTTTATTAGGGAACCAAGAGATTCCTAATGTCTTGGTCGATTCTGAATCCGAGATCTTTATGGGCTTGACTTTTTGCTCTCAGATGCGGTGATCTCAGGTGAATTCGAAAACCACTTCGCTAACTCAAACCCTGCGGTCTGAAGAATCTGAGATACGTCGGACTTAATAGCCTTTAGCTCCTCTGCGCATGCAGCACCAGTCAACATGTCATCAACGTAAAAGTCAGACCCAATAACGTCAGCAGGTTTAGGTTTTTGATAGCTTTTCAGACTCACTCAACCTTTTTAAACACAGCTCCAATCAGCATGACTATTCTTTGTGGTTTGGAGAAATAGGGGTGTGTCAGTGGTAGGTTCTCTGGGATTTTCCAATCAGTTACGTACACTGACTGGTCAGGGTCGTAACCTGAAATTGATTTCAGTATCCAGAAATCAAAGGAGAACTCACTACCATTTATGCGTGACTTTACCACTGTATGTATTTTATTCTTAGCTTGAGAATTGGACTCACCAATACAAAGCAAGTTCATACATTACTCCTTTTTACGAATCTGTAAGAGGTCGGAGAGGTCGGCATAACAGAGACGTAAAAATGGCGTGCAGTTGGCCACCCCATGGTCTCCCGAATTGCAATAGCTGCATGTCCGCGGAGCTCTACTGTTGGGGGTAGTGGCAGAAAAAGCAAATTAACTGCGATTGTGCGACTTGCTTGGCATGACTTTGTCTTGCTTTGGCTTTGCTGGTATCGACGACTTAAAACTTTTTAAAAAAGTGGCAACTTTTCAAAGTGAAGCTGTTATTCCCACTTTGTTTAGTCACTGGGTCGACTCTATTCAAAACGAGAAAAATGAGCATTGCATTCAAAATTTTCGTATCGTCGACTGTCTAAAGTAACGAACCATATATCAGTGACACTGTATCCATGAGGATCCTTAGGGACGATTCGGACTGTTGCGAGATTTTTGGCAGACTAAACAGTGTCGTATACTCGCTTTAGGCTGGCGCGTTGGAACGCGTTGTTCCTAATGCTTTATTAGAGAGGCACAAAATCAAATGATTACATTTTTCGATCACCGGTATACTATCATCATTATGAACAAAAGAGTCTCAAAAGGCTAATAAAATTTTGTAACTCCAAATATTTACCACTAAATTTTGGTAAAAGGCCAATTTCGGAAGTCGAGAGCACGAGTTGGGGCCGTAGACGCTGATACCGGGGCGGCGTATTGCTTGTTATCTTCAAGGCATCGATAAGCAAAATTATTTTTGCCTTGGTTACAATACCCATTTCTTCTATCTCGGCTCCAAATTCATATTTTCTATCAATTTCTTCTATTTGCTCCTGCAATAGGTTGCCCATGTTAAGAATTCAGAATTTCGAGTCTTCATAGTAGCTTTTTCAATTGCAATGGAATCAAGCTACCCCTCTATTCGGTCCTCTAAGCGGCGAATGTTTTTGACTCGTTTTCTGAGTTTTTTTATTTTATCAAGAACAGCCCCTACTTTTCTTGTGCCATTTTTATCATTTATAATCGAAAATCAAGGACAACAATTGAATGGCGCGTCACTTGGCGCTCCGTTTTGATCAAGCGCGGCGGCAACGAAAATGATCTCAACAACTACACAGCAAGCAACGGTGACTAAGCGAAAGTGAGAGGCGAAAAGCCACTTGTACGTTATAAAAATTTTATACACAGCGGCTTGGGTTAACGGACCAACTTTTTAGCGAATTTCAAACGAGCGGGGAAAGGGGAGGTTTGACAGTGATTGCAGTATAATATATATATATATATATATATACTTATATACTTATATATACTTGCTGACGCGGCGAACTCTGTTCCGCCTTAAAGGCAATAAATAAGCCGATTTTTTTTAATTTATAAGCAGATTTTGGAGTTTATTAATTTTTTTTTTATTAAAAAATATTTTAGTATATAGTTTGCTCTTCACCTAAGTACCTTGTGATACACGACATTTTTTGTTTTATCATCAGGCGCAAAACAAACGAGAAAAGAACGTATGGAGTCGCTGTGAACGCGACTCTACTTTTATACCCGTACTCAGTCAGTACACATGTGATTTATGTGAAATTTTCAAATGTTTTATCAGTTTATACATTTTAAAATTTTTTTTGCCACATTGTCATCTACATCTACATTATCTACATCTTTTCTCACAACAACACACGTGCACTGCACGAGGCAGAATGTATGAGCAGTGTGTTAGCGAGAGGGTCATTCTCTACAATACTGCATTTTTCGTTTTTTCCTATCTTCAAAATTGTGGATTTTCATCTTTTGGGTGTGCGGAAGAATTTTGAAATACACTTGTTTCGGTTTGGTATCACAGGTGTGTGGACAGAAAGTTTGGTTGCTCTTAGCTCTTATAGTGTCTGAGATCCAGGCGACCCAAATACAAACGAGGAAGAACGTACGGAGTCGCTGTTGCCGCGACTCCACTTTTATACCTGTACTCAGTCAGCACACATGTGATTTATGTGGAATTTTCAAATGTTTTATCAGTTTTTAAATTTTACATTTTTTAGCTACATCACTCATCTACATCTACTTCATCTACATCACTTCTCACAACAACACACGTACACTGCACGAGGTAGCTTGTGTGAGCGTGTGGAGTGTGCGTGTGAGAGAATCTGTGCGACAATCATCCCCATAAGGGGATGGGGAAGCTGGCAGCTGAAAATTTATTTGATCATTGTGGCTACAATAATGATCTGATCTGAACAAAATTCGGGAATCTGGTAGATATGGTCATTCTCTACAAAACTGCATTTTTATTTTTTTTCTATCTTCAAAATTGTGGATTTTTCGTCTTTTTTGTGTGGGCGGAAGGGGGCGGGCGAAATTTTGAAATACACTTGTTCAGGTTCGGTATCACAGGAGTCTGGGCAAAAAATTTGCTTGCTCTAGCTCTTATTGTCTCTGAGATCCAGGCGTTCATTTTTACGAAAAACCAAATCGACTCGATTTTGTGTGAGTGCGAAAAGAGGGGAAGTTTTTTTTTTTTTCGTATATTTGCCTCTATTGTGGCTATATTAATGATCCGATCAATTCAGATTTGGGCCCCTGATAGATATGGGCTGTCTCTATGATTCTGCATTTTTAGTTTTTGTTATTTTCAAAATTGTGCCCACCACAGATGTGCGCCCTTTGTGGGGGCGGAAGTGGGCGGGGCGAAATTTTGAAACACTTTTCTAGGAGTGAGATATCACATTAGACTGGATAAAAAGTTTGTTTGCTCTAGCTCTTATAGCCTTCGAGCAATGGGCGACAAACAAGACGGACGGACGGACAGACAGGGCTATATCGACTCGGCTATTGATGCTGATCAAGAATATATATACTTTATAGGTTCGGAAATTATTCCTTCTCTATATTTACACACATCCACTTTTACCACAAATACAATATACCCTTTTTTACTCTTCGTGTACGGGTATAAAAATGCATAAATGCACCTTTTATTTTTACTCTTCGAGTACGGGTATAACTAAAAATTCAGAATCATAGAGAGAGCCTATATCTATCAGAGGCCCAAATTTGAATAGGATCGGATCTTAGTATAATCACAACGGAGAAAATCATTTCGATAAACATCGTTCCCTCTCGCTCGCACTCACACACCAACGTGTCGACTTTGCCCATTCGTACAGATGAGCGCCTGGATCTCAGAGACTATAACAGCTAGAGCAACCCCTAACTTTTCTTTCTAAACTCCTGTGATACCACTTCAGTATGAATTTCAAAACTTCCGCTGCCCCAAAAATTAAAGTTCCCAATTGTGAAGATGAAAAAAAACACGAAAAATGCAGTATCATAGAGAATGACTATATATATTCAGATTCCCGAGTCCCGAACTGATGTATGTGTAGATGACAGATGCAGAAAAAAATGTAAAACTGATAAAACATATGAAAATGTGGAAATTACAAATAAATCATACCGACTGACTACGGATATAAAAGTATTGTTGCGTAGTAACGGCGACACCACACGTTCTTTTCTCGTTTCTATCTTCAAAATTGAGGACTTTCGTCTTTTGAGTGGTCGGAAGGGCACGGAGCAAAATTTTAAAGTATTGAAGTGATATCATAGGATTTTGGACAGAAAGACGAAAAATCAAAGCAGACACGTTGGAGTTCCAAATGATTTTCTCAATTGTTGCTACCCGTACTCGATCATTAAAGGTTATATTGTATTTGTGGTAAAAGTGGATATGTGTAATGCAGAGAAGGAAGCGTTTCCGACCCCATTAGCCATGTCTGTCTGTCCGTCCTCTCGTCTTGTTTGTCGCCCAGTGCTCGGAGACTAAAAGAGCTAGAGCAACCAAATTTTGTTTCCAGAATGATGTGATATCTCTCTCCTACACGTGCATTTCAAAATTTCACCCAACCTCCTTCCGCCCCAACAAAAGGCGCACATCTGTGGCGTCCACAAATTTAAAAATAACGAGAAAGAACGTACGGAGTCGCTTCGAACGCGACTCTACTTTTATACCCGTACTCAGTGATTTATGTGGAATTTTAAAATGTTTTATCAGTTTTTACATTTTACATTTTTTGCTACATCTGTCATCGACATCTACATATACATCAGTTCTCACAACAACACACGTACACTGCACGTGGCAGCATGTTTGAGCGTGAGTGTGTGTGTGAGAGAATCAGCAACCACAATCAACCCCAATAAATGACTTACGCTGCAAGAGGAGGGGGAGAATTGCTGCTGAAAATTCATTTGATCATTGTGGCTACAATAATGATCCGATCTGAACCAAATTCGGGAATCTGGTAGATATGGTCATTTTCTACGATACTGCATTTTTGGTTTTTTTCTATCTTCAAAATTGTGGATTTTCGTCTTTTGGGGGGGCGTAAGGTGGTGGGGCGAAATTTTGAAATACACTTGTTCAGGTTTGGTATCCCAGGAGTCTTGGCAAAAAGTTTGGTTGCTCTAGTTCTTATAGTCTCTGAAATCAAGGCGACACAAAATACAAAAACAAAATCAACTCGTTTTTGTGTGAGTGCGAATGAGAGGGAGGGGTTTTTTTTCGTATGTTTTTTTTCTCTATTGTGGCTATATTAATGATCCGATCCAATTCAGATTTGGGTCCCTGATAGATATAGCGTTTTTCTATGATTCTGCATATTTAGTTTTCTGCTATCTTTGAAATTGTGGACGCCACAGATGTGCGCCCTTTGTGGGGCGGAAGTGGGCGGGGCGAAATTTTTGTAACTTTTTTCTAGGAGTGAGAGAACACATCAGTTTGGAAAAAAGATTTGGTCCCTCTAGCTCTTATAGCCTCCGAGCAATGGGCGACAAACAAGACGGACAGACGGACAGACAGCAATTACCACAAATACAATATACCCTTTTACTCTTCGAGTACGGGTATAACAAAAGACGAAAAATGCAAAATCGTAGAAAAAGCCCATATCTACCAGAAGCCCGAATCGGATCGGATCATTAATATAATCACATCGGGAAAACGATTTGAAGAGGCATCGTTCCCTTTCACTCTCTCACTCACCAAGGCGTCTGTTTTGATTGTTCTCTTGGATCTCACAGACTGTAAAAGCTAGAACTTTCTGTCCAAACTCCCGTGGTACAATTTCAATACAAGTGTATTTCCAAATTTCGCCACCACAAAAGACGAAAATCTACAATTTGGAAGATAGAAAAAAATTCAATATTGTAGAGAATTACCATATTTACCAGATTTCCGAATCTGGTTCAGATCAGATTATTATTATAGCCACAATGATGAAATAAATTTTTAGCAGCTAGCCGCTCACCACTGATACTCGATACTGATTCTGTTTCTTGCTGACACACTTCTCACACACTCTGCCTCGTGCATTGTACGCGAAAAACGAAACGGCATGTTTTTGTGAAAAGTGATGTAGATATACATAGATGACAGATGCAGCAAAAAATATAAAATAATACAATTTGTAAAAATTCCATATAAATCACATGTGTTCTGAATAAGTACAAATATAAAAGTGGTGTCGCGGTTACGGCGACTCAGCACGTTCTTTCTCTCTTTTTTTGAGCATAGACCATTCCTTTTTTCCTTCAAAGTAACTTCAGAAACGTAAATAATTAAGCAATTAAAAAGTTTTCTTTTTATCTTAAAATATCAGTTAATGTCGCTAAGGCTATGTTAGCTCGTAATAAAAAGCTTTTCACCAAATTTCAAAATTTAATATTAGATTTTTATTGATCGATGCTAAAGAGATGCATTTTTCATCTATTCTGAACGGGAACTACCACTGTCGCCCTTACACACTCAATGCGGTTAATGCTCTTGTTCTCTCAGCATCGATGCGACGTCAGTTTTGTATTTGTAGTGATCAGATCAATGTTTTTGGGTTGTTGCTGTTCGGCATAGTGTTGACATTTACATATGCCGATTTCCTTCACAAATAGAAATCACATCGAATTGCATAGACGTTTGTGGCTAATCAAAGCGGATCAAACCGTTACAAATTGGATTTTTGTTGATTATTTGTTTTAATAAGCTTTTTATTAAACTCACAAACTCGCGGTTTTTACTATTAAAAATAAAAACTCATAACTCGGTTTTGGTTCAAATTGAAGAATAAGTTAATTCCCAAATAGCTGCATACAATGGTAAGTTTCATCATACATACATATTTCCTATAAATAACAGTTTTGTGGATGGGAATAATAAACAAATTATAAAATAGACATAAAACAAAAAGTACACTTCAGACCTATGTATGTACATATGTGCATATATAAATCATTTTATTATTGGGTAATTTCAAGCAAAATTATTGAATTCCTATTTTGAGCAGGAATAATATATTAAAATTTTCTGATCACACATCACCTTAAATGGGCTGCATAGTGAATTAAAATTTTCTTACGTTTTGCAGGCTGATGGAGAGTATGACAAAGAACAATTGAGGGAGTACGTGCAATGCTTTTTATCTCCTTATTCTTGTTGACTAATGTCGGTATTGCTTTGCAGTTCTTCGAAATGCTTTTAAAGCATTTGATCACGACGGTGCAGGGTCGATCGACCATGCCGATGTATCTAGCATTCTTGAAATTCTAGGTCAGAAGCTGGAGCCGCCAGCAGTTAAGGCACTCATTAAAGAAGTAGACAAGGGTACATCTGGTAAATTAGATTTTGGACAATTTTGCAAACTGGCGGCTCGTTTCATTGAGGTAGGGGAGGATTTGGGAGCACTTCAAAATGAATTAAAAAGAAGCATTTCGTGTTTACGATAAGGAAGGAAAAGGTTATCTAACGGTTGCCACACTGCGTGGTATTCTGCACGAATTAGATGATAAGATATCTAATCAAGACTTGGATTTGATAATAGAAGAAATTGATGCAGATGGCTCAGGCACGGTTGATTTTGATGGTAAGAGGCGTAATTATTAACTGAAATTAAATATTTTAAATTAATTAAAACAAACCTTTTTCAGAATTTATGCAAGTTATGACAGGTAATATTAGATTAGTTATTGGTAACTTATTTTCTAGCTTTATTTGTAGGTCATCTTTGGAATCTGTTTTACCGCAATTTTTTCATTATATCCATATTCCATACTTATTCCATACTCCATATATTCACTTATGTATGTATAGTATGTACATACATACATAAGTAGATAGCAGATTTAGGTATGTATTCATCCGACTGTTGAAAGTTATGTAGGTGTGTATATACGTACATATGTAGAAAACTTTTAATAGTCGGATGAATATGTACGTTAATCTGTTGCATTGGAAAAAAATAGACGCCGTACCATCTAACAGTATTTTTAAAAGTATGTACATATGTACTTGTACTACATATTTAAGCTGAGCATCCGTCCGTCCATTTCCCTATCTGCATTTTTCGATTTTGTGAACCAAATTAAATAGTGTAAAAATAGATCCAGAAGTAGTCAAACAGTTTTTGGTTGAATAAAATTTCATTCCCTTTTTAATCCCTAAACTACGTAAAAGGAACCCAGAGTTGTCCAAATTTTAATATACAGCTGAACATATGTCTGTCCAGAGAAGCTGAGAGTCAATTAACATATATATGTATATACATATATTTTTGGTCTTTCAATTATCATATTAAATACATAAGTGTGAAATTATTATGACGACTCAATTAGGTTGGCATGGTTTAGCAAGTCTTCACTAGTTGAGATTACCTTAAAAAAAGTAAAAAGAATTATATCTTTTAATGAAAATATCTTCTTAAACTTCTTTACCTTGTAGGTTAAACATCAGGATAATAAACGGCAGCATGTGGACTCCACGGCATAAAATATGTATATATGATCAAAAATCGTTCTTCTATCATCCTGTACAGTACGTAGTGTTTTTAAATGCTAGCTGTGAATGTAAGACATATATTTAAATTAAAATAAACTTTGAAGTAATTAATTTTTTATGACTTATAAAATGTTTTATTTTTTGACCTCATCAAATTCAAGATTGTCAGGTCTATCTATCCAACACTATAAGTACCCGGTTAAAGGAGATAATAAAAGCATAATTAAATCAATTTTTTTTTTTTTTTTTGGTCATAGTTCCCATCCCATTTCTCCTGGGATGGAATTTAAATTAGATGCGTTGATCTCATTGACATCTTTATTTGTTCCAGCCAAAATTGCTCTTTCCCTCAACCAGTCATGGTTTCTATAATTTTGTACAAAATTTGGAAACTCACTCCGAATCAAGTATTTCTTCGATGACACAAAAGTGCATAAATTATTTGGAAGCGTTATAAAGGCAGAATTGTCAACAGGATATATGCCATTACCAACGTCTAACAGTTGTCTGGAAAACAAAACAGCTGAATCATCGTTTTGCAATTGAACACAAATGTACGTGTATTCAATCTAAGTGTTTTCACAGAGTGCCACAAATTAGATGTTTTCAAACACGCATTAATTTCATCAGCAGCAGTTCCTCGTTTGACTACAGGCAATGTTTGTCTGAAATCACCTGCTAACATATCCTTCAACTTACGATTAAGTGCTTCTAGTGCCTTCTTGTTGATCATAGTACATCCCATACAATAAGAGAGCATTGCTGAAGCACTCTCGCCATTGCAGATCTTTTGAAATGTTGCATGTAGGATTATCGCCCGCATGACTAATTTAAGGGCAGAGTGCGCCGTGCGAGCACCATCATATAATAATGTATCAAAACCAATTGATATTTAATCTTGGCTAATTGTTTTGCACAAACGCATTAAGCTCGGCACGATCATACTTCAGTTCTTTGTTGAAAAGGTCGTGTATTTCACGATTAGACGTTGTCATACCTAATTGAGCTAATGCTTTGCTTGTCATTATCAAGCAAAGGTCTTTTTACTTTAGGACGTTGATGTGCAATGACTGCACCATCAAAGTGGCCCATGCGACACCAAGCCGAAGCCTGTACGCGCGATCACGTAATAGCGATCAATAGCGATCACCCGTTTGACGGTGCAATCGATGTACAAAATCCTCTGACAAATGATTTTTGATGTTTTTGCCACATGAATTGTGGCTTTGCTGGACTGAACGTGGCTATAATAATTGCGAAAAGTTTCCGAATTTGATGTGTACTTATGACAATACTGCATCTTCAAGTGTAAGATCCCAATGCATGTCATTCTCAAGCAAATTGAATCGTTCGCATGCTTCGTGATACGTCCCACACAATTCTTCATCAAAAGTTCGCAAAGGTTCAAATGATTTATTATCAACAATCGCAAATAATAACACTCTTGATTATGTAACGCTTGTAGCAGCAGCTGGATGGATAGCGGGTGGCGCTCTCTATCGGCCAGGGGAAGGCCAGGTGGCGCCCTCTAGGACTCAGGTAGGAGGATCGTGTCAAGGAGTTTTTCGGAGGAAAAGAGAGCAACAGGGACAAATGTCAGGCTTTTCACTCCAAGGGATCTTATCGACATTTCCTGGCCCGTGAGGTTGGCGCTTGAACGGAAGCGTCTAGCTCGATCTTTTTTGTGGTTCGCCAGTCAGTGCACGGTTGTGCGGAGGAAAAAAAATCTCCCTGGTGTTAATTCGTGTGCCCATATCGACGTTGGAAATAGCAAGAAGGAGAGGAAAGATTTGGAAAAAAATCAGATTTTTAAGCGGTGAGAAAGATTGACTAGAGTTTGCGGGAGGGCAACATCTAATGCCATCGCTTCGCGCAGGTTTTGGCGCTCGAAGCAATAGCTTGGAAGAGGCGACGCTGCAAGAAGGTGCCACAGTGCGACACGGGAGAATCGCTCCCGGGGTCAGGGAGAAGCCACTAGGAGAAGCCTCGATCCATCACCCAGATAGGCGACAACTAGCGCGCCAAAGCTCGGACGAGCCCATTTTTTTTATATTCCCTCGCGCCTCCCTATACGCATACAAGCAGCGCAAACAAGCAGCGCACACAAGCAGCCGATCAAGGGAAGAGTAAAAGGGAAGAGCAGCCGAAATTCAAGCGGGCTGAGCTAGTGCCTAGCGGATGGCTCATTTAGTGCCCGCGTACCGCTCAAGGAGAAAGCTGCTTCGGCGACCGTTCGCTATTGGAAGCTAAAGAATCCGCGAGAGAATCGCGAGGGACCCCCTTGGAGGATCCGGAGGGCAAATCGCCAGAGGCAGCCGAGAGAGGCAAAAAGAAAAATTCGATTTTTTGTTTGTGATGTTTTTCTTTGGTCATTTTTTTTTGTTATGTTTAATTTAATATTGATATTGGTCGGAGTAGATATCGGCAAGTGTGTGGGGAAAGTGTTTGTGCGGTGAGTTACGAAAGCGAGAGGTCCGGGAGTGCGCGCTAGGAGATTTTGGGTGCGATCATTAAATTTTTTTGTTCCTCTCCCCTTTCCCCGTTAAAGGCACAGCAAAAACGTCGGTGAAAGCGCTTTCTTCGATGGATTCCTGTTAAGGAAGAGTGTTTTATAGCCATAAAGATTGACTCAAAATGACAAATGAGAAGAATTTGTGATATACGCGTACCCCAAAATTAATTGTGCGCTAGCCGTCCTATGCCGTCAAATTACGCGTTGCCCTTCTCTCATTGTCCATAT
>CM019043.1:24751941-24805503 GCA_009664405.1 Drosophila bifasciata
TTTTTATTTTATCAAGAACAGCCCCACTTTCTTGTGCCATTTTATCATTTATAATCGAAAATCAGGACAACAATTGAATGGCGCGTCACTTGGCGCTCCGTTTTGATCAAGCGCGGCAACGAAAATGATCTCAACAACTACACAGCAAGCAACGGTGACTAAGCGAAAGTGAGGCGAAAGCCACTTGTACGTTATAAAAATTTTATACACAGCGGTTTTGGGTTAACGGACCAACTTTTAGCGAATTTCAAACGAGCGGGGAAAGGAGGTTTGACAGTGATTGCAGTATAATATATATATATATATATATATACTTATATATATATATATTTGACGCGGCGAACTCTGTTCCGCCTTAAAGGCAATAAATAAGCCGATTTTTTAATTTATAAGCAGATTTTGGAGTTTATTAATTTTTTTATTAAAAATATTTTAGTATATAGTTTGCTCTTCACCTAAGTACCTTTGTGATACACGACATTTTTGTTTTATCATCAGGCGCAAAACAAACGAAGAACGTATGGAGTCGCTGTGAACGCGACTCTACTTTTTATACCCGTACTCAGTCAGTACACATATGATTTATGTGAAATTTTCAAATGTTTTATCAGTTTATACATTTTAAAAATTTTTTGCCACATTGTCATCTACATCTACATTATCTACATCTTTTCTCACAACAACACACGTGCACTGCACGAGGCAGAATGTATGAGCAGTGTGTTAGCGAGAGGGGTCATTCTCTACAATACTGCATTTTTTCGTTTTTCCTATCTTCAAAATTGTGGATTTTTCATCTTTTGGGTGTGCGGAAGAATTTTGAAATACACTTGTTTCGGTTTGGTATCACAGGTGTGTGGACAGAAGTTTTGGTTGTTTCTAGCTCTTATAGTGTCTGAGATCAGGCGACCCAAATACAAACGAGGAAGAACGTACAGAGTCCTTTGTTGCCGCGACTCCACTTTTATACCCGTACTCAGTCAGCACATGTGATTTATGTGGAATTTTCAAATGTTTTTATCAGTTTTTTAAATTTTACATTTTTTTAGCTACATCACTCATCTACATCTACTTCATCTACATCACTTCTCACAACAACACACGTACACTGCACGGGTAGCTTGTGTGAGCGTGAGTGTGTGTGAAGAATCTGTGCGACAATCATCCCCCATAAGGGGATGGGGAAGCTGGCGGCTGAAAATTTATTTGATCATTGTGGCTACAAAATGATCTGATCTGAACAAAATTCGGGAATCTGGTAGATATGGTCATTCTCTACAAAACCGCATTTTTTTATTTTTTCTATCTTCAAAATTGTGGATTTTCGTCTTTTTTTGTGGGCGGAAGGGCGGGCGAAATTTTTGAAATACACTTGTTCAGGTTCGGTATCACGGGAGTCTGGGCAAAAATTTGTTGCTCCAGCTCTTATTGTCTCTGAGATCCAGGCGTTCATTTTTACGAAAACCAAATCGACTCGATTTTGTGTGAGTGCGAAAGAGAGGGAGGGAAGTTTTGTTTTTTTTCGTATATTTGCCTCTATTGTGGCTATATTAATGATCCGATCAATTCAGATTTGGGCCCCTGATAGATATGGGCTGTCTCTATGATTCTGCATTTTTAGTTTTTTTTTTTTTCAAAATTGTGGCGCCACAGATGTGCGCCCTTTGTGGGGGCGGAAGTGGGCGGGGCGAAATTTTGAAACACTTTTCTAGGAGTGGATATCACATTGGACTGGATAAAAGTTTGTTTGCTCTAGCTCTTATAGCCTTCGAGCAATGGGCGACAAACAAGACGGACGGACGGACAGACAGGGCTATATCGACTCGGCTATTGATGCTGATCAAGAATATATATACTTTTTATAGGTTCGGAATTATTCCTTCTCTATGTTACACACATCCACTTTTACCACAAATACAATATACCCTTTTTACTCTTCGTGTACGGGTATAAAAAATGCATAAATGCACCTTTTTATTTTTACTCTTCGAGTACGGGTATAACTAAAAATTCAGAATCATAGAGAGCCTATATCTATCAGAGGGCCAAAATTTGAATAGGATCGGATCTTGGTATAATCCACAACGGAAAAATCATTTTCGATAAACATCGTTCCCTCGCTCGCACTCACACACAGTTGAGAAACGTTGAGCTTTGCCCATTCATTACGGATGACCGCCTGGATCTCAGAGACTATAACAGCTAGAGCAACCAAATTTTCTCCCTAACTTTCTTTCTTAAACTCCTGTGGTATTTCTTCAGTATGAATTTCAAAACTTCCTGCCCCAAAAATTAAAGTTCCCAATTGTGAAGATGAAAAAAAACAACGAAAAAATGCAGTATCATAGAGAATGACTATATATATTCAGATTCCCGAGTCCCGAACTGATGTATATTGTAGCCAGATGACAGATGCAGAAAAAATGTAAAATGTAAAAAATGATAAAAAATGTAAAAATTCACATAAATAAATCATACCGACTGACTACGGATATAAAAGTATTGTCACGCGTAACAGCGACACCATACGTTCTTTCTCGTATTTTTCTGTCAACAAGTGTTTTCAGTTTCAAAATCTATGGAAAGACAGCTGAGCTAAAATTGGTTGACCTACCCGAAAGTCACGCTATACCGTGATGCCAACGTTTTGGACACTCATAATTTTACTCAGAATCTGCAGCGCAGATATTCCAAAATTTTTTCTCGTTGACAAGAAAATGGTACCACCTTAAAAAGAATATTTTTTTTTTTTTTTTACTTTAGGACGATGATGTGCAATGACTGCACCATGCGACACCAAGTTGAAGCCTGTTACACGCGGATCCCTGACAGATACGCAGCCCTCCTCCCTTGTTTGGCGCTCCCGCCTGACGCGGGAGACTAAAGAGGTACCGAACCGTTCGCGAACATGCAGGAAAGATAGGTGTTAGACTAATTTGCGAATATTACTAATTACGGAAATGTATGTTAGTACATATTAGTGATTTAAGTAAAGGAAGTGAATTAGTGGTGGATATTATATGGTAGAACAAATTATAACCCGAGCATTAGACACGTAACGGTTGATGCAAGGAATAATTCGATCTACACAGCGAAGGTAAAAAGAAATAAAAATTTCTAGAGGATCTAATAGAAATCGTGAAGTTTATGCGGCTCAACATGTCAGGGCAGTCGATGTCACCCATGAGCAAGTTATTCATGAAAATCACACCAAACATTTTTCTACGATTAATTAGGGATGGAATGTTTATTACAAAGCAATCTACGAGATTGGTGAAAATTCACTTTCATACTGTTGAGGGCACCAGAAAAAAAAAACAAGAGCCATACTGAAAATCGGACGAACAAGCGGAAATATAAAATTTGAGAGTCTTCGTTATAAGCCGAGTCGTCAAATCGGACGAACAAGCGAAATCTCTTTATTTTTTCGTCATGGCTTTTTATTTCAAGGGCCAGGAGCGATGAAATGTCATTACTTTACGTTTCAAGGCATTCAGGTGCACAACCTCGACTGAAAGTTATTGAGATCGGATTGCAGGCGACAGTGAAAAAAATGTCCTTATACTGGACACAGGTAAACTAATAAATTTGTAGTTGTTAATCGTCGCCCTATAAATCCGTGCTGAGCTGGAGATATAAGAGATTTGCAGAGATGTTGCAAGTGCGGGGTTACAATTTTCTCTAATATCTTAGGAATAGCGGATAACTTCGATATATCTCTATAATTCATTGCGTCAGACGATTTCTTCCAGTTCAGGGGGAAACATGAAGAGTTAATGGATAGGGTAAATGGTTTAAGCAGGGGTCCACACAGAGCGTCGGCACAGTACCTGAGTACACAGCCGGGGACTCCGGGGATCTTAACTAGTCGAAGCAATCATGAAGCAATGAGCTTTCATTTAACAAGGGGCTGAAAATGCCGTTCGATCTAGGTAAACTGTATGGATACGGCTGACCAGAGTAGCTTTCATGGGAATAAGTTGTTTGGAAAATGTTGCAAAAAGATCGGCAATAGCCTGATCATTGGTTGCCGCCGAATTAAGAACTGATAGCGGGGACGGATGTGCTTACGTTTTACGCTTACTGTTTACGAAGCTGTAAAACTGTTTAGGGTCCTGAGAAAAGCATATCCTGCATCGAGACAGGTAGTTTGTATAACATTGAGCGTTTAGAATGGTGAAGTTTGACCGAGCTATTACATATCGAGAGAGAGAAGAAGGAGAGCCAACTTCCTGAAATTTTTTATAAAGTCTTGATTTTATGTCAAGTATAGTACATTGTAAAAATGTACTTAAGCTTCGTAAGCTAGGTTTTACGAAAGCAGCGGACACGTTCAGAAAGCCTACACGATCGATCCAATACAGAAGGTCCAATATCGACCGAAACAACGAAAGTAGGATAGTTGGATAGTAGTCTTCAGGTATAGTGAGCGGAATGGATCGGGTTAACAACGCTATGATCGGATCCGAGACAAAGCACAGATCGAGCAATCGACCCAAGGAATTTTTCACATGGTTGACTTGAGACAGGGACAGGTCTAGCAAGGCGTCAATAAAGCCATGTCGTGATATGGGCACAAGGTTATTAGACTCGTTTACCGAAGACCAAAATGTACCTGGCAGATTGAAATCACCCAGAACTATCATATGGTCTTTATCTGATAGCGAGGATGAAACAGTTTTTGAAGCGGACAGGTGCTGCTCGTATATAGATATATCCGAAGACGGTAGAATGTACGAACAAGTAATGAAAATATAAAAGGCTGGAAGAATCAGTTTTATGAACAGGAATTCCAAATAAACACAATTACTATATATGGTAAAAAAGTGTGAAACTCTCCAGATAAAGAGTGGTGAGCTTACTACGTAAGCCTCTAGCATTCTAGTAAGTGACTAAAAGAGAGGAAACTAGCTTTTCGGATGGGTAGAAGTAGAGCGGGAAGATGAGGATGTAGCACTGGTCTGACTACCGGGGAGAGTTATGGGTGGCCTATTCTTCTTCTTGGCCTTGTACTTCTTCAAAACCAAGGCCAAAAAATTGGCAACCAGATTTTTAATAAATTTTTGTGAAAACGTATTTAAAAAATATCAGTCTTCAAAAATTATTTATAAAACAGTTTTGCCGTATGTAGAAAAAAACAATAATTCATTCGGAAGTTGTAAAGCCCCAAATCTTTAAGAAAAAATTTGGTTTGGTTCCTTGAGTAAAAAAATTTCAATTTGTATAGTAGTGTAATCTGACGCACATCGTTACACTCAACAGTTTTTGGAGCATTCGAAATATTTAGTTAATTACGACCGCTGTTTGCCATGCAGACATGTCCTCAAAAGAATAATTTTTTGCTCCCAGCTATTAAAATAAAAAATAGTGACCAAATATATTTAAAGCTTTTTTTTTTTTAGATATGTATTTAATGTACTACCTCCTTTAGTGCAATATACTACACTGCACTATTTAAGCATAGATCCGAACCAAAACAAAGGTCGTGGCTCGTGGATGCAATACCATGTACATATGTAGTTGTAGAATCGCATAAATAGAAAAGTATAATTAAAAATAAATACCCAAGCAAACGTTCGTTGTCCATGGTAAGTAAATCCGTTCTAGTTATTTAGTGAATATTAAAAGTGCGTTTTTGAATTGTGTGGTTTTTATTTAACATCAACATTACAATTAAACAATCGACAAAAATTAAAACTGTTAAATCTGTTATGTAGAAATTTCCATATTTCAATCTTTAGTTCATAAGTATAAAAATTCTAGATTTTCGCCGTACATGAGATTCGTGAGGGCAACAAACATAAGATGCTCAGTGCCATGACTATGTGCCATATTGAATGAATAATGTGATAATTTTGCTTCGTTTGCATAAAAGCAAAACACACTAAGCCTACACAGACGAGGCAAATACCAAAAGGCAGCCAAATTGTCAAGTAGCGACGAGACGGGTACATTTTGCGAGTTTTGGCACAGCGAATGCTCCAACTGGTCGAAATTAGGCAGATTCCAGTCAAGGCAGGTGCGAGGAAGACCCATAGGCTCTGTTTATTAAGCTCTGTTCCAAATGCTAGTAGAATAGCACCAAACATATGCAAAGGCGCCGCAAGCTGTTGTCTGATGTCGGCCATAGCCACAAGTGTTACCCAGATAGCCAAAAGTCCACAATAGAAATCGCAAAACTGTAATACACCAATTTTTACCAGACAAAAACTATACTCCTCCTCACCTGAGTCACAGGCGTGGTAGAAGGTCGAAAAGAACATAGCAAAAAAAATAAATAACTCCTTCTGTAAAGTAGCGGCGATTTAGAGCGACGTAAATGCTCGGAAAGAAGATCAAGTTACTCAAAGTTAGTAGAAAGGATTAAAAGTAGGATGGACATATTTGTAGGAACCTGCGAATCTTCTGTGCAGTCCCAGCCTCGATATCCCTTTATGCATACGCATGTGGAAAAAACAAAACCGCCAGACATGTAGTGATAGCAGCGGCCAAAGTCCCCGCAACTTCCTGCCACGCAAGGGCTCGATGACACGGAAAATACCACTGAAGTGTTGCAGTTATTGACTGCAATATGTTCGTCCGTCGCAGTTTTGAGGTGCACTTCAAATAGCCGTGCCATGTCGTCGTAGTTGGCGGTGCATTGATAATCCATCATGCACTCTTTTTACTTTTAAAGTTTCCGTTTCATTCATTCCATCCAAGCAATCTTGCGATTTTATACAGGCATCGTATTCTTTAGCAGCATAAGCACAGGGGCAAGGAGAGCGCATTTCCTTCAGAAGGTTTTTATGATGGCCAACGAATTTTTGATACTGCCTATCATTGTACCACGTGATGTTTTTTTGGTCCATGGCAGTAGAGACCCATAGTCACATACCTAAGCAAAAATTGTATACTGTAAGATAAATAGAAGTTTAATGTTTTTAGTAAAATTCAAACTTGCCATCGTCCATCTTTCAGGAAGGGAACATGAATTAGACCAACGCTATCCGTGTTGTTCACTATTTTAGAGGCTTGTCTCAGATGCTGTCCGTACCGACATTTATCCGGCCATGTGGGAACTCCTGGCTCGCCCAATTGCATACAAACAACTATTTGTATGCTGTTATTATTGAATTGTATGTGTATTTGGTCGCTTATAAGTTTTTCAGCTAGTATTCCATCACGGTCGGAGGCTGGCAAATATGTGGGCGGAAGCATCTTTATATCCGAATTTGTATGGAGAGCATGCTTCATAGACACAGCGAAAGTCAGTGTGCCCCAATATCATTCGTTTCGCCGAGGTCAAATGAGAATCCTGAAGCAAATTCTGTCGTTAAGTTAAGGACGGCAGGGACGGTGCCATTTTCATCTGGCTTGAGATCATAATCGAACATAAAGAACTCGCGATATGTTTGTCGCAGCAGTGAGTAAAAGTTCATGTTACGAAAGCGCGTCGGCGTCCACGGGTTAAAGTTGTTTGTTTCGTTACCACCATGCATCTTTTTTCTCTTTAACACACTGATAGGTTTTGGAAGATGAAAATCAATTTGCATAGCATACGATAAATTGTGGTCCGGTACGACTTCTGATTCTAAAAAGAGGTCGGTTGTTGCTTTTTTCCTGTCCCATACTTAATTTGTTCCACTTTGGTAACAAATTTCAGCTTGGCATAGTGCCATGTGCTCGGCAAAAAAAAAAAAAAAAAGATTGAGTTTTTCCTTCGTCTGATTTGACCGGATCACCGTACTGTGAATATTCTTCCGTTCGTGCTCGCTGTATTCAATAACAGTATTTTCCTGCGGGTATGCATTAGCTTGGACATAAAATCCAACGTCTGGACGGTGTACGCACACTTGTACGAACGAGATACGGGCCGTGGCAACACCAACGTCATCAGGCACATAGAATTTGTACGGTAATTTCATTGTTTCCGGTTGTTGCATCGTTGCGTCTGTCGGTGTCGCTTAGTGTGTACGCATCGCTCTTCGACCCGGATGTGGGGTGATTGTGAGTAAAAGTTGAAAGTTGCGCAGTTCTTTTGGTTTTATACCAAGAGCTTCTGATACAAATTTTCCTTCGCCCAGTTCTTTTTTTTTTTTTAGTGCCGTGCAGAGAATGTTTTTGGTCTGCAGCGCTTCCATTAACAGGATACTCGATGGTCAAGTTGGATTGGGATGTGTTTTTGTTATTTGAAGTATCACTGTTGTCGACATAAGCTTTATATAAGCTATTTGGGTCTTGAGGTATATCATAGTTCGTTAGATTGCCCATATGTACTTGACCATTGTTTAAAATAATCGGGCGGAAGCGTATCACTGACATCTCAGCCATCAATAACGTGTCGCAGGATGCAGCTAGCCCTGAAAGTATACAAAACAAGAACGATGTAATATTAAATATATATACTGGATTCAAGAACCTGCGGAAAACGTCATTATGACAATCTTAAATGGGAACTATGTTTAATAGCAGCACATCCGATTTGAAACAGTGTAAAGGTTAAAGAGAGAGCTAAAGTGTCGAAGACAAAGTTTACGCTCAGAATAAGGGACTTCTAAAGAGCATACATTGCAAGTATTAGCAAATGGAAATATAATATATGACGAACGAAGCCAACAATATATCGAGCATGTGAAAATTGAGCATTTCACAACTACGTGAGATGAACGAAATCAACAAAGTATTTAAAAGACTCCTGGTGGACCACGAGTTCTTCGATGATTTCAAACGCGTTCAATATCGCAGTCAAAATGATATCAGATTTCTGAACACACTTTGTGCCATGTAGTCAAAGCTTATCAAATTTAGCTAAAGCTAATCAAAAATAATGTACAATGCATTGTTTTTATCCCTGGAATCCCTGGTGAGGTTAGATTAGGTAATATTGCCTGTCGGGCTGTCATTAGCCCGACACACATACCGGCTTCGGAATCCCTGGAAACAAATGTACATTTTTTTTAAGACTCAGCTCCAATTTACAAAAAAACGAGACTCTACTTTTTACCCGTACTCAGTCAGTAAACTGTGATTTATGTGGCATTTTTAAATACTTAATAATTTTTTACATTTTACATTTAACCTTTTTTCCTACATCTGTCATCTACATCCCTTCTCACAACAACATTGCACGGCAGAGGGTTGGCGGCTGAAAATTCACACTTGTCTCTATTTGGTATCACAGGTTTGTGGACAGAAAGTTTGGTTGCTCTAGCTTTTATAGTCTCTGAGATGCAGGCGACACAATACACAAAAAACCAAATGGACTCGTTTTTGTGTGAATGCGAGTGAGTGGGAGGGAACGCTGTTTTTCGAAATGGTTTTCTCTATTGTGGCTATACTAACGATCCTATCCGATTCAAATTTGAGCCACTGATAGATATTGTCTTTTTCTATGATTCTGCATTTTTCATTTTCTGTTATTTTAAAATTGTGGACGCTACAGATGTGCGCTCGACTCGGCTATTGATGCTGATCAAGAATATATATACTTTATAGGGTCGGAAATGATTCCTTCTCTATGTTACACACATCCACTTTTACCACAATTACAATATACTCTTTTACTCTTCGAGCACGGGTAAAAAATATTTTGTAATTTTCTCGAAATCTTTACTAAAACAAACTGAAAATGTTAGTTCTCCCTATTGAAATTCGTGGTTTCAAAGACACTTACACGCCCAAATCTTTTCTTGAGAACCTAAATCCAATATCTTGAGAAATAATTCTTGGACATAGTATAGTATGTTTTCATCGAAAATATACAAAAACACAAATACCACGTAAGCCTATCTTCTCATCCCAACAAACTCGACAGATATCTAACCAAATATGCAAAGAATTAACACTGCAATGACTACTAAACACAATATAAATTTAAATTTGTTTACCTTGTTGCTCAATGCGATCATTATTTGGATCTGTCCAACTGACAAATGCTACGGCAAACCAGTTACCTATGTGAGGACCCTGTATGTCAATACGTTTTTTCTGCTCATTGGACTGGAATTGTAGGCTATAAACTTTTAAACCTTAACAAAACAAAAACTTTTGAAATTTAACAATAAATACCAAAAAAATGACAGCTTTGGTGGCCGAAGCTTTTCATACCCTATTACAAGGCGTTAGTTTGATATATTGTACCGAACATTTGAAAGTGAGGATCATGCGTTCATCGGAGGGTCTGTTGCACTTTTGCTCTCAAAAATGTAAAGAACTTCTATAGAGTTCACATAGAACTCCCATTTGATGTGTTTTGATGTTTCCTTCTCCATTGATAATAATCCTCAGGAGTACATCTCGATTAGTTTAAATTTTTGAGGTGATACTTCAGGTTAGAAATCAAATATTCGGAAACGTTTCTGGCTCTGCGTTACACACATCCAAATTTAAAAAAAATACAATTTTTGTATTCTCTCTCGTTTTTGGTGAAGCAATGATTTTTGCGAATACTTTTCGGATGAGCTCATCTTTCCATGTCGAACTGCAAAAATCAGCGCCACTCACACGACGACTAGCCGAAGTCGCCTTTTCCATTGTTTTTAATAGAATGAACTTTATCTTCGGGATGAACACAAATTCAACAAATCTAAAACCATGACGAGAAAGAACGTACGGAGTCGCTGTAAACTCTACTTTTATACCCGTACTCAGTCAGTACACATGTCATTTACGTGGAATTTTCAAATTTTGTATCAGTTTTTTTACATTTTACATTTAACATCTACATCAGTTCTCACAACATCACACGTACACCGCACGAGGCAGCATGTTTGAGCGTGAGTGTGCAGCGACAATCAACCCAATATTTTTTTGTTGCAAGGGTAGGGGGTAATTGCTACTGAAAATTCATGTGATCATTGTGGCTACAATAATGATCCGATCTGAACCAAATTCGGGAATCTGGTAGATATGGTTCATTTTCTACGATACTGCATTTTTGGTTTTTGTTTCTTTTGGGGGCGGAAGGTGGCGGGGCGAAATTTTGAAATACACTTGTTCAGGTTTGGTATCACAGGAGTCTTGGCCAAACGTTTGGTTGCTCTAGCTCTTATAGTCTCTGAGATCCAGGCGTTCAATTTTTCGAAAAACCAAATCGTCTCGTTTTTGTGTGAGTGCGAAAGAGAGGGAATGAAGTTTTTCGTATGGTTTTCTCTATTGTGGCTATATTAATAATCCGATCCGACTCAGATTTGGGCCCCTGATAGATAAGGTCTTTTTTCTATGATTCTGCATTTTTTGTTTTCTGTTATCTTCAAAATTGTGGACGAGATGTGCGCCCTTTGTGTGGGGGCGGAAGTGGGCGGGGCGAAATTATAAACTTTTTTCAGTCTGAGAGAAATAAAAGTTTGGAAAAAATTTGGATGCTCTATCTCTTAAAGCCTCCGAGCAATGGGCGACAAACAAAGACAGACAGACGGACGGACGGACAGACAGGGGTATATCGACTCGGCTATTGATGCTGATCAAGAATATAATATACTTTTATACGGAAATTATTCCTTCTCTATGTTACACACATCCACTTTTTACCACAAATACAATATTTTTTTTACTCTTCGAGTACGGGTATACAAAAACGTCGTTCTAGATTTACAGGGTGCGAACACAAATTGTTATAATGCGGAGATAAAGAAGAGGATATAAAATAGTTTGGGGTCGTAGCCAAATATGTAATTTTCTACATTAAGTCGCGGTCCATTGAGGGTTTTGTTTTTGCTTTTGATGCTGTTAGGTTAGGTTAGGTATTGGCTGTCGGGCTGTCATGAGCCCGACACACATATAGGCCGGCTTCGGCCCGTTGTGGTACCATTGAATCATTCTTCCCTCCCCTGCCGTGAGACATCCTGTCAGCAATTATCCCATCCGGCCGCGCCAATAAAATTCGCTATCTTTCTGGGACACATGTTGGACATTAGTGATATGTCTGTGAAAAGGGGCGAGCCAAAAGTGTTGTAGCCTTCTTCTACTGAGAGCCGGGCAGGAGCAGAACAGGTGTTCCACTGTTTCCTCCTCTTCCTCATCTCTACAGTTGCGGCAGTAATCATTATATGGGGCTCCCATCTTTCTGGCATGGGTTCCTATTAGCCAGTGTCCCGGGAGGGATCGAATGACCGTGCTGCACCTTTTTCTGCTTGGCTTGCAGAGCTCGGTGGTGCGCTTCTTGTTTATAGTGGGCCACGTTTGTCGCGTGATGCGACATCGTGGTGTGTTTTGCCACCGACTGTCGTCTAGTCGCATGAATTGCTCTTTTATGATGAGCTTGCAGGTGGCCATAGGCATACATGTATCCTCTTTGTCGTGGAGAAAGGAGGTGGTAGTGCCAGCTCTGGCCAGTTCATCTGCTATGCAGTTACCTTCAATGTCCTGGTGACCCGGGACCCATATCAGGCTAATAGCAAACTGCTGAGCCATCTCGTGAAGAGATTTGCGGCATTTTGCTATGGTGGCCGAGTTCGATGTAATCGCATTTAGTGATTTGATCGCAGCTTGGCTATCACTGTAGATGTTTATGTGGGTTGCCGAAAAGGCAACTGTTTGGATTCAAATCAGAGCTTCCCAGATCGCTGTGACTTCCGCTTGGAAGACACTACAGTGATCCGGAAGCCTGAAAGAGTGCCTTATGTTTAGTTGCTCGGAGTAGATACCTCCTCCTACTTTGTTGTCCATTTTGGAGCCATCCGTGAAGATTTGAATGGCTCCACCAGGACCCGGAGTTCCCTCAAGCCAGCTATCACGGTGAGGGATATTTATTTCAAAGGGAGTTTCAGTAAACTCCATCGGAATGCAGTAGTCCGTTTTTGTTGGGACGTTATTGTTGTCGTTTAGAATGGATGAGTGTCCCATATTTTTGCGGTACCCATTGGTCAGAGTCTCTAAGACGAATCGCTGCCATGAGTGCCTGAGCCTTACCTGCGAGGTCAGGACTCTGGAGGCACAGGACAGCGTTTAGAGCATCATTCGGTGTGGTGCGAAGTGCTCCACTGATGCAGAGTGCGGCAGTTCTTTGTACCTTGCCGAGCATTTTGGTGATGGACTTTTTGATAGGGCCGGCCACCACACCGTGACTCCGTAGAGTAGTATTGGTCTAACTATTGCTAGATATATCCATTGGACTATACTTGGGTTAATGCCCCACCTTAGACCAATGGCTTTCTTGCAGGTGTAGAGGGCTATCGTAGCCTTCTTCATTTTTCTTTGATGTTTTGGTTCCAGTTGAGCTTACTATCGATTACCAACCCCAGGTAACTAGCACTATCGC
Organism: Drosophila bifasciata; assembly: GCA_009664405.1. Classification (NCBI taxonomy): domain Eukaryota; kingdom Metazoa; phylum Arthropoda; class Insecta; order Diptera; family Drosophilidae; genus Drosophila; species Drosophila bifasciata. The sequence goes on from CM019043.1 coordinate 24,765,182, forward strand.
TGAAGGATAGCCTGCATTCGTTAAGCATTGGAGGGTTAAGGGGGGGAATCTTGTATTTACGAGAAAATAATACAAGTTCCGTTTTTGAGGGATTTAATCCCAGACCGCGCGATTTTGTCCAGTCTGACAGTTTCGCGAGTTTTGCAGACATTAGGTCGCAAAGTGTTTGAGGGAATTTTTCGAGAATATTAAAGCAACGTCATCCGCGTATGCCACCCGTGTGCCCCCATCCAGGTCACACAGCCTTATTGACTGCTATGTTCCACAGAGAGACAGAACCCCACCTTGCGGTGTGCCTCTGTTCCATACCTTGACTGAGTGGACGACCCCATCGACGACGTCCTGCGGTGTCCCTTTGTTGGCAATTGATCGATGAGCGTCGCCAAGTGGACGACACCATCGAATCAAACCTTCCGTGATGGCTTTGAACAAAGGGACATTTTTCCACCTCGATATCGAGAAAAATAAGGGAATATTACTTTGTGAAGTGCCGAGGTGATTTTCGTGAAGTGCCGTTTCTGTGGATTTTTACCTTTCCTGTAGGCATGTTGTGCGTCTGACAGCATCTTTGGATTTATCGTGGTCCTTAGATGTAGCCCGACTAGTCTCTCAAATGTCTTGAGGAGAAAGGACGACAGACTGATTGGTCTGAAGTCCTTTGCGGTGGAGAGCGATGCTTTTCCCGCTTTGGGCTGGGATAATCAGCCATCGGGGAATTTTCCCTTATGTATCTTGGAAAATATACTTTGAAGCCAGTTGGTTGCCATGCCCTGCCTTTGTGTTCCGCTTCAGGGCCTGGTGATTTAAACGGGTTGGAGGTGTTTACTGCCAAGCTGATGTTCCGTTTCTATAGGGTGAATAGGTGACCGGCTCTATAGGTGAATGGGTCGGCTCAATGGTTGTACATCCGGGGAAGTAAGTGTCTAGTAAGATGTGTAGGGACTCCTCACTGGAGCTAGTCCACGTACCATCGTTACGTTTAAGGTATCCCACCGAGGTGGTAGTTTTTGAGAGGATCTTACGCAGCCTTGCTGCCTCCGATGTTTCTTCTATTTCTGAGCAAAATTTTTGCCACGAGGCTCTTTTTGCCTTTCTTGTTTCTTTTTTGTAGAGGGCTAGACTGTGTTTGTAGTCTTACCAGTGTTCCTCCTCGTTGGCGCTTTTTGGCTCTGTTGAAGAGAGCCCTGCTACTCTTACGTAGGATATCTATTTGTTTTGACCACCATGGGGTTTTTTTCCCCCTCGGTTTTGGTGCGGGGCATGCTGCCTTAAATGACTTGTTGCATGCTTCCGTGAATGTGTCCACTAGACGATTTAAGTCATCTTGAGTGTCGGGCACCGTGGTGCCGTGATGGGGAACAATTCCTCCATTTTTTAATATATCTATCCCAGTTGGCTGTCCTGGGATTGATGAAATCAATTGGTTTTGGGCACTCGAGCCTCATGATTGTCTCGATGTACCTGTGGTCAGAGAATGGAATGGTCCTCTAGGACTTTCCAGCTCTCGATTAAGTCTGACATGTGTGAGACACTAGGGTGAGGTCAATGACCTCCTGTCGGTTCTTTATAATGAATGTGGGGTCGTTACCCCGATTACAAATAACCATATTAGAGTCAAGGATAAAGCTAAATAGTGACTCACCCCTCGCATTTTGTGTCCGAGCTCTCCCATTGTGTGTGGTGAGCGTTGGCATCGCAGCCTATTAAAAGGCCTATGTCCGAACTTTCGCTTTCGCTGGTTAGCGCGCGTATAAGTTCTCCTGGAGGATCGCTTTCCTCGTGCGCCATGTAGGACGACACCAACCTCAGCTGTCTTCCTTGCAGTTCTAGGCTAACTGCCGTGTTGTCGCCGTTGCTATAGTTATGGAGCAGAAAGATGTTAAGGTGCTTTCTAGCAAGAATACAGGTGCGAATTTTACCTTCGTTTTGAGCAGCGATTAGCTTGTACTCCTTCGTCGCTAATCCACAGACCTTGTCACCAACTATCCAAGGCTCCTGGATTAGGACTACATCTGCTCCGCTCTCATCCAAGCGGAGTATTGGGGCAGCTGCTGCTGCTTTACAGTGGTGGAGATTGATTTGAAGTACCCGAAGGACATCATCAGGTTTCTCCACCACTGTAATGTCGGCGTCAGTGTCGTCGACGATGTCGTCGTCCTCCCGACACATGGCCTCAAAATCATGCATAAGCATGGTGTCTGAGGAGTAGCCGTCCAGCTCCGGCTCCAGCTCGCAGTCGGGTGCTTCGATCTCGAGGCAGCGTCCTGCTCGACTGGGTTGTCGACAGGACGCGCCTCGGCCGCTGCATCCGACTTATACACTTTTATGGTGACTGAGCTGAAGCCAAAGTTCAGCTCTCCTTTAGCTGCCTCAATCGGAGCCAGCGACTCCTTGTTGAGGACGACCACCGCTTGGTTTGTGGGGCCTGTCGTCCTCTCCACCTTCACCACCTTCCAGTCCGAGGAGGGAAGGAGTGGGTTGCATCTCTGCAACATCTTGAGGATGCGGTCTGGCTCCTTGAAGGAGGCAGGCACCCACACTCTGGCCCTGGGTCTACTGGGCACCTCGCTCCAGTCAACAGCGACCAGCTTCGCCCCTGGGTAGACCTCACCGACTTGTGCGACCGCTGCTTTATAAAGCTGGACGGATGGCGCGTCTTCCAGGCTATGATTTTTATTGTGCCCTGGTATCACCCATGTCTTTGCAGACTGGTGGGGCCGGGCTCGAATCCGCAGCTCGAAGCAGCGGTCGGCCTGTGCCGCTTCCACCCACTTCCACTGGTTCCGGGGATTCCTCTCATCCGCGCTGCCTTTGTTGGGACGCCGACAAGCGTCCCTCTCCTTTGGCAATCTGCGCGAATGAGACATTCTGCAGCACCCTGGAGCGTTTCGGGACGGGCCCCGGTGTCTCCTGCGAGCGCTGCCTCTTAGGTTGGGGGCCTCCTTCTTCGGCGCCTCTTTGCCGAAGTTGGGAGCACCCATAGAAGCCCACTCAACCTTTTAGCCACTGGTCCGATGGGCTGGACGTCATCGTGGCGCTCTGCCTACGGAGGATGTTGCCAGCACTCCGTCTTTCGGCATAGGTATATTTTGGGCTTGAGCACTGGTCGATGGGGACTCGACTCCTGCCACCTTACCAGCAGGCAGAGCAGCCCCAGGAATGCATTGCTGTTCTGCCAAGGTGTTGGTTTTGGGGGCCGATTCGCCACCCACCCCAGAACTGGGATGGGGGACCCCTTAGGGTTCGCCCCAGCGCTTGTCGCCGAGCAGGATTTTCCTGCTGTATTGCGGGTTGGGCCAGGCCTTTGGGCCGCTGCCTTTCCCTGTTTGGGATTGCTCCCGGTTGGCAATTTGGGGAGTGCCATGCTCATTTTTTGTTTTTTTGTTTTGTTTTAAATCTTCCATTCTGATCCCACGAGATGTAAAGAAAGGGCAAGGTCCGTTCGGGCAGAGATTCGCGTTGCCCGGATAAGGCATACTTAGAACAGGGGGGCAGCCAAGTCCCTGAGCACACCGTTAACGACTGGGCTAGATTTTTATACCGGGCCCCAGCCAGGCTGACTCTCGGCACGGTTCGTTTGACACACTTAGTCCGGCCCGGTGTGAGGGTGAGTGTGGGGGTTGGTATATGGGTAGGTAGTGTGTAGGGAAGGGAAGTGTGTGAGCTACTTAAAGAGGCGGCACCACAAGCGCATCGTCAGTGTTGCTGCATGGCGAACACCCGCTTGCTGTCCGGGACTGCTTATTTTCGGTACTCTCCCTCAGACTCAACTGAGTTGAATTTCTTTGGGATGCCCGCTTATTCGCAGCTAACCTACCCAGTAGGCCGTTCGCTATCCGCAACCTGCGACCCGTCCGGTGGCCTCAGCTAGGCCCCCTCTGAGCCACCTCAAAGCTCAATGAGTACCAGAAAATTACGTGTTTAAACGAGTTAATTCTAAAAACCATTCGAAGGGCAACGCAGTCAAGCATTTGTGCATTGCAAAAATTTGTGTTTGAGCAAGAAGGAGACCGAAATAACAGAAGCCGGTTGCGCGAATTCAGTGGATTCGACTACGATGAAAATGACGCCAGATTTGCATCTAAGCGCGTATACATACACGCAAAGCTAACGGAACTTGATCTTGTTTCAATATATGTGACATTAAACATAAATCACAAAAGCGGAAAATATGGTGCATCGTTCGTTCTCTGATCATCGTTCGTTCTCTTTGTAGTGACCAGACGTGTTTTTCTTGCGCTCCCTTCTTTCTCTTATATATTACAAACAACCGGTGTTTGGCCTAATAAATTTAATAATTTCACTCTAATCTGATTTTCTATCAAAAACCGCGGGTGCATGCCTATTTTTTGTATAAACACGACGTTTTTAATCAATTTTGTGCGGCGGGTAACTGTGTTTTTGTTGTTGCTTCCAGTAATTAAGAAAATACATTTAGCCGCTCTCTTGTTCTAGCTTTTGTCTAGCAACTCTCTCTCTCTATCACCCAAACTAACTGTTCTTTTTCTCTCGCTTATAAACCTTTTTGTGCAGTAGCTCTCTCACTTGAAAGCTGTTGCAGTTCTCTCTCTTTTTTTTCCATTTCTTCTTTAAGCATAGCTTTTAGAAACTGCTTGCACCGTGGTCTGATTGCTATTTGTTTTGATCTTTCTTTTTGTCATTGAAAAACTAATATGGAATTTTCAGTGGTCTGTTCAAAAAAAACCTGCAAGATGCAGATCACTCACGATCAGCCGAACATACCTTACTGGCTTTGCGATAGCGTAGTGCACGCAAAGTGTGCAGGTATTTATGGCCGTGTGGGTGATGCCATCTCACAACGCAACGGCTTGCATTATAGTTGCGAGGATTGCCGTGCGGTAGAAAGCGAAATGCGCTCGTTTATGATGCAGACGAGGTGGCTTTAAGGAGCTGATCGTGGGGTTTTAAAAGCAATACGATCGGCTCTAGCCATGGACACTCAGTTCAGCAGTTTTGGCCTGCTGGCTGAGTCTCCGCGGCGCAAGAAGTCCACTCCACGGGACTTGCAAGTCCCAACTGCCTCACGCCCGCCGTCATCTGAAAAACTAACTCCGACCACTACGCCAGTGCAGCAGTTGATTTCGTTTGCCACCCAAGGGCAACGATCGCTGCTGGTGATGCAGATTCGGTAGCCGAATGCATCGTCTCGAGAACATGCAGCCGACTGTAGCGTCCGTGTCCCGTAGAGTCCGTACCAAACTCCATAGCCATCCCATCGATTACGAACCCACCAGTTGTTGAACGTCGGGACCACCGGATATTGCCATCACAGGTACCGCACCTGTGGTGCCAAAACCATTGGTGGGTGTCCCACCAAAGCGGTAAAAGTTTTTTGTCTCTCGGCTTGCCCCTGATCTTAGATCTAATGATGTAACTGCTTTTATACAAAGCAAAATAAAAGCCGAAGCCTAAAGGTGGAGAAGTTTAATTTCGCTTATGCCAGGGAGATAGCTTCTTTTAAGATAAGCGTCTCCCCATCTCATTTTCGACACCATTTGCTCTGCCAATTTTTGGCCGGAGCACTTGCTCCATCCTCATCTTCCCGATCTACTTCCACCCATCCAAAAACTAGTTTCCTCTCTTTTTAATTACTTACCAGAATGCTAGAGGCTTACGTACTAAGCTCAGCACTCTCTATCTTGAAAGTTTTCACATTTTTGTCCCATATTATTGTGTTAACTGAAACCTGGTTAAAGCCGGACATCCTTAGTTCCGAAGTTTTGGCAGATCGGTACACAATATTTAGAAATGACCGTTTGTCTCGACGTGGAGGAGGGGTCCTCATCGCAGTGGACTCTAACTTCACGTCGGAACATTTCATATTCCAGGTTCAACAAGACCTGGAATTCCGCAATGCATAAAACTGATTCTTCTAGCCTTTTCTATTTTATTACCTGCTCGTACATTCCACCGTCTTCGGATATCTCTATATACGAGCAGCACCTGTCCGCTTTAAAACTGTTTCTTCCTCGCTATCAGATAAAGACCACATGATAGTTCTGGGGGATTTCAATTTGCCAGGCACTGTTAGGTCTTCGGTAAACGAGTCGAATAACCTTGTGCCCATATCACGACATGACTTTATTGACGGCTTGCTAGACCTGTCCCTGTTTCAAGTCAACCATGTGAAAAATTCCTTGGGTCGATTGCTCGATCTCTGCTTCGTCTCGGATCCGACCATAGCGTTGTTAACCCGAGCCCTTCCGCTCACTATACCTGAAGACTCCTACCATCCTACTTTCGAAGTATCGGTCGAAATTGGACCTTCTGTATTGGATCGATCAGATAAGCTTTCTAAACGTGTCCGCTGCTTTCGTAAGGCCGAGTTTACGAAGCTTAATAGCCTGATTAGGGATTTCGATTGGTCCGCTCTGTACTTGTGCACTGACGTTATGAAAGGCACAAACATTTTCTATAATGTACTTGACACACTCTTTGATTCTTGTGTCCCATATTTTTGTCCGATTAGATCTGGGAAGCCCCTTGGTTTACCAAAGAGCTATCTAGTCTAAAAACATAAAATCAAGACTTTATAAAAATTTCAAGAAGTTGGCTCTCCTTCTTCTCTCTCTCGCTATGTTATAGCTCGGTCTAATTTCACCATTGTAAACGCTCAATGCTACAAAAATTACCTAGCTCGATGCAGGATGCGCTTTTCTCAGGACCCTAAACAGTTTTACAGCTTCGTAAACAGCAAGCGTAAAACGTCCGCACATCCATCCTCGCTATCATTTCATAATTCGTCGGCAAACAATGATCAGGCCATTGCCGATCTTTTTGCACAATTTTTTTCAAACAACCTATTCCCATGAAAGCTACTCCGGTCAGCCGTATCCATACAGTTTACCAAGATCGAACGGCATTTTCAGCCCTACGTTAAATGAAAGCTCACTGCTTCAGGATCTTCGACTAGTTAAGCCGGTGTTCTCACCGGGTCCTGACGGAGTCCCCGCCTGTGTACTCAGGTAGTGCGCCGACGCTCTGGATATTCACCCTATCCCTTAACTCCTCCTGTTTGCCTCCGATCTGGAAGGAATCGTTTATTATTCCTCTCCATAAGAAGGTAGTAAGTCTGACGCAATGAATTACAGAGGTATATCAAAGTTATCCGCTATTCTAAAATGTTTGAGAAAATTTTAGCCCCGCACTTGCAACATCTCTGCAAATCACTTATATCTCCAGCTCAGCACGGATTTATAAGGCGACGATCAACAACTACAAATTTACTAGAGTTTACTTTTTTTATTATTAAAGGCTTCCATGGTAACATGCAGACGGATGTCATTTACACCGATTTCAGTAAAGCATTCGACTCTGTAAACCATTCCCTTTTAGCACAAAAACTTGACATTTTAGGGTTTCCGCCCAATCTTTTGAAAATGGATTTCAAGCTACCTTTTGCTCTAGGTCTCAAAGAGTGCTCTTCAAAAACTCCTTGTCTTCACTTGTTCAGGTTACTTCTGGAGTACCACAGGGCAGCCATCTTCGCCCCCTACTTTTCACACTCTTCATTAATGACCTGCCTTCAGTATTAACAAACTCTCGAGTACTCATGTATGCGGATGACGTTAAACTCTGTGTCCAGTATAAGGACATTTCATTTCACTCTCGCTTGCAATCCGATCTCAATAACTTTCAGTCATGGTGTTGTGCAAATATGTTACACCTGAATGCCTCGAAATGTAAAGTAATGACATTTCATCGCTCCAGCCCCTTGTTGGCTCCTTACACCCTCTGCGGTGGTTCTCTTGAGAGAATTACATTGGTTGATGATCTTGGTGATAAACTAGACCCCAAGTTAAAGTTTTCTGAACATATTTCTACCATGGTAAATAAAGACATGGGAGTGCTTGGGTTTATAAAAGGTGGTCAAAGGAATTTGACGACCCCTATATAACGAAGACTCTCTATATTTCACATGTTCGTCCGATTTTAGAGTACGGCTCGTGTGTATGGTGTCCTCAGTACAAAGTACACCAAGACCGTATAGAATCAGTCCAGAAAAACTTTTTACTTTTTGCTCTGCGTGGCCTCAACTGGGATAAAGGTGCCTTCTTACTCTTGCAGATTGCTCTTAATAGACCTTCCATCCTTACTTAATCGTAGAAAAATGCTTGGTGTGATTTTCATGCACAACTTGATCAGGGGTGACATTGACAGCCCTGACTTGTTGAACCGCATAAACTTCACGATTCCTATTAGATATTCTAGAAATTATAGGAAATTATACAAAGCATTGTACCTTCCCGCTGTGTAGATCGAATTATTCCTTTGCATGAACCGTTTCGTCTTTTGCTCGGATTATAATTAGTTTTACCATATAATTTTCCACCACTTGGATCACTTCCTCTACTTAAATAACTAATACTAACATACTTTTTCCGTAATTAGTAATATTCTTTTGTAACTTTGCATGTTTAGTCTGAGTTTAGCCCTAATTTTCCTCGAATATTAGTCTAACACCTATCTTTCCTGCATGTTCGCGTTCGGTTTCGGTACTCGTGTCGCGCGTCATGCGGCAGCGCCCCTCGGTCGGTTGGGCGGGAGGAGGCTGCGTATCTGCCTGGGATCCGCGCGTAACAGGCTTCGGCTTGGTGTCGCATGGGCCACTTGATGGTGCAGTCATTGCACATCAACGTCCTAAAGAAAAAAACAACAACGACTATGAGGATAACGATGATGAAGACGACACTGATGAAGAGGACGATAAAACCCAAACGACGAGGATGGAATAGATGAAAACTAACATTAAGACGTTGAGTGTAGACAATTGTAGCGAGACAATTGTAGCGGCATGCAAACAAGAGAGACAGGGAAATAGAGGACGAAGCAACGAGCAAAGGCAAAACTACGATGAGCAGGTCGCACCCCGATTTGCCATAAGTTTTCGCGATATAGAGGAGTCAATCCGTGTCTTCGATGGCTCTGATGATATGGCTGTCGAAGAATGGATATCATAGTTCGAAGACAAGGTCTGTACATGCGCTGGACAGACTTGCAAAAACTTATTTTCGCAAAGAAGTCATTAAAAGGGCATTGCCAGACTATTTGTTTTGAGTGAAAAGCATTTGAACTCATGAAAACGTTGAAGAGCGCGCTATTGAACGAATTCAAGTCGGAAGTTCGCGACATATGCATGAACACGCTCAGGATGCTTTTTCGTATGTACGTCATTATGGCACTCCAGATTTGTTTATAACGTTCACATGCATTTCAAAAGTGGACAGAAATTAGACCAAAATTATTTAATGTCCAATCACCCATTGATCGCCACGACATTACCGCAAGGGTGTTCAAAAAAGATCCCTCAAGTTGGATGTATTCAGTCGAACTCGGATTACCATACGCACACATCCTCATTTCGTTGATAGAGAGGATAAGACCGTATAAATATCTGCGGAAATTGCTGGTAGATGAGATTGTTACAAAAAATATGATTTACGGTCCGTGTGGAACATTAAATCAAAATTCTTCGGGTATGGTGATTGGAAAATGTTCAAAACGCTTTTCCAAGAAAATTAGTAGCAGAAACTATTAATGGAAATTATGGCTGTACACACTTCATCGCCGGCGATCCACTGACGACAACGGAAGGAAAACAACAGTCAAAGTAAACCAGCAGGACATTGAAGTTGTTAATCGTTGGGTTGTTTCGATTTCGCCGTTACTCTCGAAAACACTTAAAACACAAATAAATGTTGAATATTTCCATTCCGTAAAAATCAATCAAATATATCTGCAAGTACGTGAACAAAAGTAGTGACATGGATGTGTTCGAGCTGCTGTCGAAAATCCAAGCAATGAGATCACTCATTTTCAAATGGGACGTTTTGTCAGTAGTAATGAGGCTATGTGGCGTATTTTTATACCCGTACTCGAAGAGTAAAAGGGTATATTGTATTTGTGCTAAAAGTGGATGTGTGTAACACACAGAAGGAGGCGTTTCCGACCCCATAAAGTATATATATTCTTGATCAGCATCAATAGCCGAGTCGATATAGCCCTGTCTGTCCGTCCGTCTGTCCGTCCGTCCGTCTTGTTTGTCGCCCATTGCTCGAAGGCTATAAGAGCTAGAGCAACCAAACTTTTTATCCAGTCTGATGTGTTATCTCACACCTAGAAAAGTGTTTCAAAATTTCGCCCCGCTCACTTCCGCCCCCACAAAGGGCGCACATCTGTGGCGAACACAATTTTGACAATAACAAAAAACTAACGAGAAAGAACGTACGGAGTCGCTTCGAACGCGACTCTACTTTTATACCCGTACTCAGGGATTTATGTGGAATTTTAAAATGGTTTTTCAGTTTTTACATTTTACATTTTTGCTACATCTGTCATCGACATCTACATCTACATCATCTACATCAGTTCTCACAACAACACACGTACACTGCACGAGGCAGCATGTTTGAGCGTGAGTGTGTGTGTGAGAGAATCTGCTGCGACAATCAACCCCAATAAATGACTTAAGCAGCAATCGGACGAGGGAAAACACAGAACGGCGGGGTATTCCCGCTGCTGAAAATTCATTTGATCATTGTGGCTACCATAATGATCCGATCTGATCCAAATTCGGGAATCTGGTAGATATGATCATTTCCTTTAATACTGCATTTTTGGTTTTTTCTATCTTCAAAATTGTGGATTTTTCGTCTTTTGTGGGGGCGGAAGGGGGCGGGGCGAAATTTTTGAAATACACTTGTTCAGGTTCGGTATTACAGGAGTCTGGGCAAAAAGTTTGGTTGCTCTAGCTCTTATAGTCTCTGAGATCCAGGCGTTCATATTTACGAAAACCAAATCGACTCGATTTTGTGTGAGTGCGAAAAGGGATGGAGCGAAGATTTTTGCGTATGTTTTTTGTCTATTGTGGCTATATTAATGATCCGATCCGATTCAGATTTGGGCCCCTGATAGATATTGTAGTGTATTCATGCAGTGTGTTTGGCCTAACCAATTTTAGCACCACCCCAAGGCCAAGTTGCAATATGATGCAGTTTCAGCGGCGGTCATTGTCGCTGCCCAAAAGTGATGCGTCTGCATCTAAACCGTACGAACCTTACGTAACGGGCATTGGGCAGGTACCACCGCTGACCGAAAGCTGACGCCTCATATTGCATATTGACTGTGGGAACGTTACGCAACAGGGCTTTGTTTCCCACGATAGAACACCTGCATGGAGGCAACTCGCCCCATCGATTTTTGTATAAATATAAGCTTCATTTAAATAAAGATCGATCATTACTAAAAGAATACCAATCATACTACATGGCGATCCTGTTATTATTATATGTATCAGCGGCGTTATAGCGCCAGATATATAATATAATATATCAGTGGCGTTTTATCGCCGGATACACATATAATATTCACTATATATAATATACACAGCGCGTGCCAACATGAAAATCTACAAGGATATCATTACCGAGGACGAAATGTTCGCCAAAACCAACAAAATAAAGCTGGTGGATGATGTTATCTACAAGGTGTATGGAAAGCTGTTCAGCCATACTGGCGACGAAATTAAATTTGAGGGCGCCAATACATCTGCTGAGGATGTCGATGAGGGCAAGAAAACCAACGTGGAGTCCGGTGTCGACAAGGTGCTGAACCAATGCTTCGCTTTCGGCGACAAGAAGTCGTACACCCTCTACCTGAAGGATATTTGTGCGGCTTCAAGGAGCTGCAGTTCTTCACCGACGAGTCCATGGACTGCGATGGCATGGTCTCCTTGGTGGAGTACCGCGAAATCAATACCCAAAGCATTCCAGTGCTCATTTTCTTCAAGCACGGTCTCAAGGAAGAGAAGTGGTAAGCTCTGAATGTGCGTGTCTAGCTGTTGTATCTGCACGATATGGCGTCCCCAAAGATGACAACCTCAGACCCACAACCAGGGCCAAAACCAGCCCCCATGATGCAGCAGACACACAGGAAAGGGGCACCATCACCGGCCCCCGCCTTTCCAACCTACCAACCGCCCAACCAGAGGAACATACTTATGCATAACTTCTTTATACTTATCCGATGATTAGTTCCAATTTTTGAAGATCCTAAATTTATGTAACAATGCTAACGAATTCCTCCCCTTGTACACCGAACGCTGCAATATTATTTGATATATTGAGTACAAACAACTAAATTCTCTTAATTTTCATTTAAAATGTTTATTTTTTTTAATTCAGCAACAAAATCTGAATATGATTTTGTGGTAGATTACATAGCAGGAAAAGAAAACTATGTAGCGGATGCGCTATCCCGCATAGAAATATCAGATTTGAAAAATTTAACTGCCAAAGCAGCCCAAATACTTAAAGTAACAACACGGTCAGAAGCCGAAAAAGTAAAACAAAAAACACTCTTAATACGAGTGTTAAAGAAAGTCTTAAGGTCCCAAAAATATATGAAGCGCTATATAAAAAAGAAGTAAAACGACATGTCGAGCTCATTCTGACCCTTCCGAATTTACTATTCAAAAAGGAAAACGAATTTGTAGCCAATTTTATAGTGAATGACCTGATTATTAACGAGAAAATTGACTTAGGACAATTCTTCAAGAGGCTTACTTTAGAAGCCGGTAATCTAGGCGTCACTAAATTACAACTGTCCTTAGAAGACAGAATATTTAAATATACCCGGGTAGAAGAATTTAAAGATATGGGAAATAAAAACCTTACAGACATAACAATTGCGTTAACGCCAAAACAACTTACTTGCAAGACAAAAAATCGATCGATAAAATATTAAAACAATTCCACGACGACCCAATTACTGGAGGCCACCAGGGAGTCAATCGTACAATTACCAAGATTAGAGAAAAAATATAACTGGAAAAACATGACAAGGGATATAAAAAGTATATCAAACATTGTGACAAATGTTTGAAGAACAAAACTCTCAAACACAACATAGAAGAAATGCAATTAACTGCAACGCCAGCAAAAAGCATTCGATACGGTTCAGATCGACACAATAGGACCCCTACCAAGGTCAGAAAATAATAATGAATACGCAGTTACAATTCTATGCGATTTAACTAAATATCTTATTACAATACCGATCCCTAGCAAGCATGCTAAAAGTCGTAGCCAGTAGTATCTTTAATAACTTTATTCTTATCTATGGTCCTATGAGGACGCTCATAACGGATATGGGTACAGAATATAAAAACAGCATTTTTTCCGAATTATGCCAGTTATTAAAAATTGAACATAGAACATCGACAGCCCATCACCATCAGACACTCGGTGCAGTAGAACGTACACACCGAACATTCAACGAGTATGTTCGCTCGTACATCTCTAGTCAAAAGAATGATTGGGACGAATGGCTAAAGTACTTTACATATTGCTACAATACAACACCATCAACAGTACATGGGTATTGCCCATTTGAACTGGTTTTCGGTAAAACCACAAACGTATGACTTCCTAGAAGAAGGTAAGGTTAGTCCAGTATACAACCATGAAGCATACGATAAGGAAGTAAAATATAGATTACAGATAGCTACGAATAGATCAAAATTATTATTAGAAAAGGCAAAAACAAAACAAAAGCATATTATGACAGGAACCTAAATAGCATACAAATAAATATAGGAGATTTAGTATTAGTTAAAAAATGACACAGGTCATAAACTAGATAACCAATATAAGGGCCCATATAAGGTAATAGGAATAGACGATAGGAATAACTACATATTAAAAGATAGAAATAAAACCACCAACGTAAACAAAAATAGATTAAAATTATATAAAGAAAATATAATATAAACAATTGGTTCTTTTTCACCATGGGCATAAAAAAAAAAAATATAATAATAATTATATAAAATTACTTATACATACATATATACTTATACCCTTAAAACAAAAATTAAACAAAAATGTACATGTAAAAAAAAAAAAAAAAAAAAAATAAAAATAATAATAATAATTATAAAAAAAATATTACTTCATACAAATACAATGTACACTTAAAACAATTTACACCTACACAAATATATTTAAACACACACAAACACACTTTGTAAAAACTTTTAACACCTTAGAATAACTCCATTACTATATTACGTTATTCTTATAAAAAAGGGAGGTGTAGTGTATTCATGCAGTGTGTTTGGCCTAACCAATTTTAGCACCACCCCAAGGCCAAGTTGCAATATGATGCAGTTTCAGCGGCGGTCATTGTCGCTGCCCAAAAAGTGATGCGTCTGCATCTAAAACCGTACGAACCTTACGTAACGGGCATTGGGCAGGTACCACCGCTGACCGAAAGCTGACGCCTCATATTGCATATTGACTGTCGGGGAACGTTACGCAACAGGGCTTTGTTTCCCACGATAGAACACCTGCATGGAGGCAACTCGCCCCATCGATTTTGTATAAATATAAGCTTCATTTAAATAAAGATCGATCATTACTAAAAGAATACCAATCATACTACAATATGGGCTGTCTCTATGATTCTGCATTTTTTAGTTTTTTGTTATTGTCAAAATTGTGGCCGCCACAGATGTGCGCCCTTTGTGGGGGGCGGAAGTGAGCGGGGCGAAATTTTGAAACACTTTTCTAGGAGTGAGATACCACATCAGACTGGATAAAAGTTTGGTTGCTCTAGCTCTTATAGCCTTCGAGCAATGGGCGACAAACAAGACGGACGGACGGACAGACGGACAGACGGACGGACAGACAGGGCTATATCGACTCGGCTATTGATGCTGATCAATAATATATATACTTTATGGGGTCGGAAACGCCTCCTTCTGTGTGTTACACACATCCACTTTTAGCACAAATACAATATACCCTTTTACTCTTCGAGTACGGGTATAAAAATGCAGAATCATAGAGACAGCCCATATCTATCAGGGGCCCAAATCTGAATCGGATCGGATCATTAATATAGCCACAATGATCAAATGAATTTTCAGCAGCGGGAATACCCCGCCGTTCTGTGTTTCCCCTCGTCCGATTGCTGCTTAAGTCATTTATTGGGGTTGATTGTCGCAGCAGATTCTCTCACACACACACACTCACGCTCAAACATGCTGCCTCGTGCAGTGTACGTGTGTTGTTGTGAGAACTGATGTAGATGATGTAGATGTAGATGTCGATGACAGATGTGGCAAAAAATGTAAAATGTAAAAACTGAAAAACATTTTAAAATTCCACATAAATCACTGAGTACGGGTATAAAAGTAGAGTCGCGTTCGAAACGACTCCGTACGTTCTTTTCTCGTTTCATTTCCAATACATGAAAGATCCCCTAAAGTTGTTCACTTGGCCGCACATCTGGAAAATGGTCAAAGGGTGCACTTTTAAACCGATAAACGTATTACAATTACATATACAAAATCAAGCAAACATTTGACAGCCCTGGAAATGCCTACTATATAAAAAAATACTAAAATTTTCCGAACACGATTGTTTGAGCCGCGGTTGTTTACACTGTTTTTAATAGTTATTTAGCTAGTCGGGACAGAGACAAAATCAACAATTAAAAAACCATCAAAATTGGTTTTTTTGCGCCACAAATGGCGCACAACTGTGGCGACCACAATTCTAAAGATAACAGAACACGGAAAATGGAGACTCATAGAAAAAACTTATATATATTAGAGGTCCAAATCTGAATAAGATCGGATTATTAGTAGAACCACTGTTTGAGCTTTTTTGACACCTATTTATTTCAAAATCAATTTAAGAAAATCGATTCGAAACGTTATAAAAATATTTAATTATACAGGCGGCTAGCCAATTGCTCGCTCTTGCCAGGCAAGATAAAAGTACACAAGATGGCTCGGTATGCGAAGAGTGATTAGCATAGAACTACTTCAGTAACGACGGTCGATCAAAGCTAGAGCCGAAGCGGCAAGAGTGCCCTTTAACAGGGAGAGCGCAGCAGCACTGCCGAACGCTGGAGACAACATAAATTTAGGGTCTTAGATGATCTTATACAAATACGTAATGCTGCATTTAATGCTATAAAATTGACGCTTAAATAGCTGCTGGCCCGAACATACTCACCCCATTGGAAGCTAGCCTTTCAACTGACTTCTCAAGGGGCAGCAAGCACAGCCGAGTAACGGCCCTCCTGATGGTTCTTGAGGCCGTCCTTAAATCAGCCACGCGGCATACCCCATCCTTGCCTTTGACGACGTCGATCACTCTAGCCAGTGTCCAACGCATTGGAGGAAGATTATCGTACTTCACCAAACTATATCGTTCCCGCAGAGGTTTGGCGCAGCCATACGCCACTAAGGACGGATGGCCCAACTGAGCGGTTCAAGTGATGCTTGGCGGTCTTCACGACCTCTTCCCACAATCCGCCAAAGTGGGGAGAGCGCGGCAGGATGAAATGCCAGTCGATTTCGTCAGCCAAACAGGTTTCATGGACCTCTTTCATGTGCGAGTCGCTCAGGAAGAGCCTCTTTAGCTCCAGAAGCTCGTTCTTGGCGCCAACGAAATTTTTCGCATTGTCCGACCAAATTTGACTTGGCCTTCCTAGAGTGGACGTGAACCGTTTTAATGCGCCTAGGAACGATGCGGTGGTCAGATCCCTAACAAGCTTCATGTTAATGGCCTTAGAGGTGAAACATATAAACACGCTTATGTAACACTTGATTAGAGGCCTAGTGCAGATTTCTGACCGGTAGAAAACGGTCCACAATAGTCCTCTCCAGTTACTTCGAAGGCCGGGATCCTTCCAGACGCTCCTTAGGCAAGTGAATCAACCCACACACTTGCTAACCACCTTTGGAACGGCTTTGATTCCTCGAATAGTTCAATATTCTAACCGAATTTTAGCAAGCAATGCGCGAGGTCCGGCATGGAGGCGCCGTTGATGATAATAGTTTATCACTGCAGACGTTACGGGATGTCTGAGCAGAAAACGCGGGTGCTGAGCATTAAACGGGAGCGATGAGCTGCCGAGCCGACCTCCAACTCGAAGCAAACCAGACGGATCGATGAACGGAGAGGGCGCACTGATGGAGCTAGACTCTTGACTTGCCCATTGCGCCTAATCTCCTTTTTATGTCCGACCACAAACTTCCCAGCTGAACATGCCGAACTAGAAGATGCGTTCCCCGCTGAATGTCAGAAACCGTGAGCCCAGGATGCCTAAGACGATGAACGAATTTATGCATGTAGGCGAATGTGAGCTGCATGCCAAAGAACGAATTTGAAAATTTGCATCCGAGAGTGAGATCAGCATGTGGAGAAACGATCAGCAATACACGCTTGCGAAGCTCAATGGTCAGAGTTTCAGAAACGGGAGATGCAGGCCACTCATCCTTGGAGCCTAACAAAAACGAGAGGCCGTGAAACCACAGCTATGACTGGATGAGGTGGCTGGGAAGCGAGCCTCTCGAGAGATATCAGCGGTATTCAACGATGTGGGAACAAAGCGCCATTCCATGCCTTCAGTCAACTCCTGAATTGTTGCCACTCGATTTTGCCACGAAAACCTGAAATTTGGCTGGCTCATCCCGTATCCAAGATAGCGCCGTCGACGGATCCGACCAGCAATGAAACTGACCTGGGAAGATTCCACTCAATTCAAGCTTTGGAATCGACAAATATTTTAGTCATATGGACACGACATATATGCACGCACCATATGCCAACATACTGGCATCACAAAATCCATGAATTTCCAAAGCTGCACTGGAAGGATGGACAACGCGAGGAAATGAAATGCGAGAGATGCTTGCCAAACTGTTTCTCAGCTCCATCCAAGTTGAATGCAGCGCTGTCGGTAGGCTCTCATTCCAGTCCAAGTTTTCTCTCCAAAGCAGAGCAGCTGAGCCAAGAGTGTAGGGCTTACCTTCATCGATGGCCAGCTGGTGCATTGAGCGGACAGCTAAAAACGATGCAGCCCTCGTACCATATGTGACGCTGTCTAATGTGTAGACCTGAACCTCGGATTGGATGGAATCTCGCCATAGGATACACTGGAGATAATTTTCAGGTGGAGATACCCTTACGCAGCGGTACATTTTACAAATGTCACCAGTGAGAGCGACGGGATATGTGCAGAACCGGATCAGTATGGTAAACAGTGCAGGCTGAATAACAGGACCTGTCATCATCACATCATTTAAGGAGCATCCAGTTGATGCAGCTGCAGAGCCATCGAAAACGACACGGAGTTTTTCGTGGTACTGTTGTAAAGTAGTTCCTCTAGCCGGGGTGATGACTCAGGGCTGCCGAGGGTTTACAAGAATATTTGTATAGAGGGACCCTGGGATGGAGGCGCGTCTTGCGACGGTAAGACTGCGGAGAGGGCGGGTCGGCAGTGTCCCGATCGTACCTTTCTAGCGAGACCCTTTTGGGAGCACCCTTACCTCCCCGTGCGACCCAGTAAGAGCCGCCACGCCTGACTGAGGAAGGAGATACGAAGGACTCGCCCTACCTCGCCGGCGCGTCTCGGTGGGGACCAGAGAGTGTGGCCTAGATAACCGTCTGGCTTCGTGGTCGTGGGCGCTCCGGCGAACCTCGGAGGGAACCGGAGAGTACGTCCCGACTAACAGAATAACTCCTGTACTATAGGTACCCCGGCGTATCTCGGTGAAGACCAGAGAGTACGCCTTAGCTTCTTAAGGGGACGCTGAGTTTCCTCGTGGCGTGTCTCGGTGAATACCAGAGAGCTCGCCTTACCTAACCAACTGACTTTTGGGTTATGGACGCCCTGGCGTATCTCGGTGAAGACCAGAGAGTACGCCCCAGAGACACGTCGGCGTGTCTCGGTGAAGACCAGAGAGCACGCCTTACCTAACCACTCGAATGCTGGGTCGGAGACTCGCTGGTGGACCTCGGTGAGAACCAGAGGGGACACCCTAGATATCGACCTAGTGTCGGGTGATGGACCTTTCGTCGTGTCTCGGTGGGGACCAGAGAGCATGTTCGCTAATTGCCTGACTACGATGGGGCCCGTAACGGTGTGCCTCGGTGGAAACCAGAGGGTACAACTGTACGTGGAATGAGTCGGGGTCGAATCAACGTATTGCAGCCAGGGAGGTTTGCCACAGTCGGGTAGGGATCGAAGTAAAACAATATTTTTTTTGCCACGGAGTGAGTCCACGTGGACGGGATTACGTAATCAGCCCTTTGGGGTTATAATAATAAGGCGGTTCGTTTTCAAGTTTCTTCACTTTATTCATGCGTTTCTACAAGGGCCCTAAGCTGCACCAATTGAAATCTAGCTGTCGCTTACCGAGTTTTTAATCCGTGAGACGAGGCTCTTTCTAAACCGCGTGTCTTCTATTTCTCTTGATCGCACTTAAAAATCAACACTCTCGCTTGGCGGTCGCTTGAGTAGTCCCCATCTTTTTCCACGACTCCCTAGCTTTGCCTGTCTTTCTGTCTTCGAAAATACTTTCGGCTAGGTCCCGTTACTTCGAACCTCGGTCCGTTGCTCTCTCTCCAGCGCCTCGAAACTACGCCTCGACACGATCGCTGCCGACAATCCTTGCGGACTTTTTCTTCGTCCCTTTGCGGTCACGTTCGCTTTTGCGCGCGGCACCGTGGGGCAAATGTTGTTCGAACGGGGTCAAAATCCATTTATAGGCGCCGTGGTTTCTGTTGTGGCCACCGGCCAAAATTATATTTCGTGCGCTCCTTGCGCTGACTTAACACTACATGAGTTATATGTTTCTAATCCTATCTTAAAACTATTTAGCGGCTAATGATTATGATTATTTTACGTGGGAGTATATATATTGTGTGGGGGCCCTTGCGCGCCCTCACACTGTCCTTCTTTAAAAACTCAGTGATGAGGCAAAAAAAATATTTGCAGAGGCTACGTGAGTCAGGATGGACTTCGGACATATGCTTCAAATCAATATACTCTTTCATAAAGCTAAGAAACGCTCCTCGAGCGTGGCACTACGATCCAGTTTTCGTTCCAAACTGAGAGGAATCGTCAATACGCCTGAGTATAAGACTGTCCCAAGCGATTAGCATCATGCTTTAAAGGCAACCTAACGGAGTACTCCCCGATGGCAAACGTGAAAGGTGGCTAACGAAATGCGCCTCGCAATCTACTTTTTCCTTTTTTTGTCAAACCAGCCTCCACATAATTCTCGACATCCCCAAAATATACGATTAGTTTGATCCAACCTTGCATTCATTCTAGCTTACGAATCCGTAAAATTTTGAGTTTCCAAAAGCGACGAGCTTGATACCCTCTGTCCAACACCAGATACGATCCACTCAAGCCGGGTCTTCTGCAGAAGTGGCAATCCGTCTATGAGCTTTATTTGCCCTACGCAGAGAAGGTCATAGAATATGCTCGCGCCAATGAGGAGATCTACCCGCTGAGGATTAAAGAACGCAGGATCGGCAAGCTGAATATTGGAGGGAATGTTCAAATCGGCTACATTAAGTGCCAGACTTGGTTGGCTATCTGTGATTGTGGGGGCAATGAGAGCAGTGAGCGTGGTCGAATAGTCCGAAGTTCGAGACTGCATGCAAATGCTCACGGTGGATCCCTCAGTGGACACGCTAGTATCGCCAAGACCAGAGACAAGGGCAGTCGATTAAGTTCTCCTAAGCTGAAGCTACTGGGCGAACCTAGATGTCGCGAGATGAAGCTGGGATCCTGAATCTAAAATGGAACCGAAACGCCCGATCGATTCTTCACCAGAACAACAGCCGTAGCTAGCAGCACAACATCGGAGTGGAGACTTTTGGGCAGCAAGAGAGGTAGACGCATGAGACGGCATACTGCCAGCAGAATCCTGAACCGGCGAAATAGGTCCTGATTGTACTGCACGCTCTAGAGGACAAACAGCTGAGCAGCTTTGCGCTACGGATGAATCGAACTGCAATAAGGTAAGATGCCTTTTTCCGCAAACTCTACACTGGCCACCGGTACATGCACGAATCCGATGACCCGACTTTAAGCAGTTAAAACAGAGCAAAAACTTCTCCACTTCCTTGTGACGAAGAAAAGGAGATACATTTGTGATGATGCTGCATGAGTATATTCCGTGGCCCACCGAATGGCAGAAAGGGCAGATGGGTCGGCGGTAGAGTTAGAGGCAACAAAGGTGTTCTTTAGATGTGTATACTGCCTTTTTTCCACCTGAGCGCTACCAGCGTGTGTCGCTACAGCGTATTGCACGTTCTCCATCTTTTTGGCATCTCTTCTCCAGGAAATCGTAGATCTCCCCAGCTGTGGGTATCCTGTCCGATGATGGGTCTTGGAATCTAGTTTTTGCAGCAGCATGTGGATTATCCTGCATTCCGATATCTCCTCAACACTTCCCAATGTCTGCAGGGCACGCGTATGCAAGTTGTGTGCGCTGAGAACTCACGAAGTCTTTTAGCAGAGGGCGAATCTACCTTCTTGAGCCCAAGAATCTCCTTTGATGTGTGCCTAGAAAACAAGTCGTTTATTATTAAAGCGTTTGCTAAGTATACCCAGAGCCACACGATAATTGGACTGAACCTTAAGTTTGTAAAGCCTCAGCAGTTTTTTTTCAACCATCGCAATAATTTCGCCCGCGAATTTATACGACTCGTTGTCGGGTGTAATGCAAACGAAACAACGGAAAATGTAAGACCGCTTAAGCGAAGTCAAACAGAGCGGGAGCGAGAATGGAAGAACGAAAAGTCAAGAACCGCGGCTGCTGCGGCGCAGGGCAAGAAAAATTCGGCGATTAAGCAACGAAATATTTGACGGCTGCAGTCTCACTGAGCTTGCACTTTAACTGTTTTTATTTTCACAAAATGTAATTGTAGTTACACTGCACAGCAACGAATATATTGTTCGATTTTTAAAGGTTTTAAAAAACGAGATTCAAATTGCAGTTATATCACGTCGGGGTCACCAATGTTTGAGGGGCCAAGCCTTTTTGGCACCTATTTATTTTCAAATCTGTATCTGTACTTGTGCACTGACGTTCTGAAAGGCACAAACATTTTCTATAATGTACTTGACACACTCTTTGATTCTTGTGTCCCATATTTTTTTCCGATTAGATCTGGGAAGCCCCCTTGGTTTACCAAAGAGCTATCCAGTCTAAAAAAACATAAAATCAAGACTATACAAAATTTCAAGAAGTTGGCTCTCCTTCTTCTCTCTCGCTATGTAATAGCTCGGTCAAATTTTACCATTGTAAACGCTCAATGCTACAAAAATTACCTAGCTCGATGCAGGATGCGCTTTTCTCAGGACCCTAAACAGTTTTACAGCTTCGTAAACAGCAAGCGTAAAACGTCCGCACATCCATTCTCGCTATAATTTAATAATTCGTCGGCAAACAATGATCAGGCCATTGCCGATCTTTTTGCACAATTTTTCAAACAACCTATTCCCATGAAAGCTACTCCGGTCAGCCGTATCCATACAGTTTACCAAGATCGAACGGCATTTTCAGTCCTACGTTAAATGAAAGCTCACTGCTTCAGGATCTTCGACTAGTTAAGCCAGTGTTCTCACCGGGTCCTGACGGAGTCCCCGCCTGTGTACTCAGGTACTGCGCCGACGCTCTGTGTGGACCCCTGCTTAAACTATTCACCCTATCCCTTAACTCCTCCTGTTTACCTCCGATCTGGAAGGAATCGTTTATTATTCCTCTCCATAAGAAAGGTAGTAAGTCTGACGCAATGAATTACAGAGGTATATCAAAAGTTATCCGCTATTCCTAAAATGTTTGAGAAAATTTTAGCCCCGCACTTGCAACATCTCTGCAAATCACTTATATCTCCAGCTCAGCACGGATTTATAAGGCGACGATCAACAACTACAAATTTACTAGAGTTTACCTCTTTTTATTATTAAAGGCTTCCATGGTAACATGCAGACGGATGTCATTTACACCGATTTCAGTAAAGCATTCGACTCTGTAAACCATTCCTTTTAGCACAAAAACTTGACATTTTAGGGTTTCCGCCCAATCTTTTGAAATGGATTTCAAGCTACCTTTGCTCTAGGTCTCAAAGAGTGCTCTTCAAAAACTCCTTGTCTTCACTTGTTCAGGTTACTTCTGGAGTACCACAGGGCAGCCATCTTCGCCCCCTACTTTTCACACTCTTCATTAATGACCTGCCTTCAGTATTAACAAACTCTCGAGTACTCATGTATGCGGATGACGTTAAACTCTGTGTCCAGTATAAGGACATTTCATTTCACTCGCTTGCAATCCGATCTCAATAACTTTCAGTCATGGTGTTGTGCAAATATGTTACACCTGAATGCCTCGAAATGTAAAGTAATGACATTTCATCGCTCCAGCCCCTTGTTGGCTCCTTACACCCTCTGCGGTGGTTCTCTTGAGAGAATTACATTGGTTGATGATCTTGGTGTTAAACTAGACCCCAAGTTAAAGTTTTCTGAACATATTTCTACCATGGTAAATAAAGACATGGGAGTGCTTGGGTTTATAAAGAGGTGGTCAAAGGAATTTGACGACCCCTATATAACGAAGACTCTCTATATTTCACTTGTTCGTCCGATTTTAGAGTACGACTCGTGTGTATGGTGTCCTCAGTACAAAGTACACCAAGACCGTATAGAATCAGTCCAGAAAAACTTTTACTTTTTGCTCTGCGTGGCCTCAACTGGGATGAAGGTGTGAGACTGCCTTCTTACTCTTGCAGATTGCTCTTAATAGACCTTCCATCCTTACTTAATCGTAGAAAAATGCTTGGTGTGATTTTCATGCACAACTTGATCAGGGGTGACATCGACAGCCCTGGCTTGTTGAGCCGCATAAACTTCACGATTCCTATTAGATCCTCTAGAAATTTTATTCCTTTGTACCTTCCACTGTGTAGATCGAATTATTCCTTGCATGAACCGTTTCGGATCTTATGCTCGGATTATAATTCGTTCTACCATATAATATCCACCACTAAATCACTTCCTCTACTTAAATCACTAATACTAACATACCTTGCACGTAATTAGTAATATTCCTTTGTAACTTTGTAAGGAAAAATTAGGGCTAAACACAACGCTAAACATGCAAGCGTTGTGTTTAGCCCTAATTTTCCTCGAATATTAGTCTAACACCTATCTTTCCTGCATGTTCGCGATCGGTTTCGGTACTCGTGTCGCGCGTCATGGCAGCGCCCCTCGGTCGGTTGGGCGGGAGGAGGGCTGCGTATCTGCCTGGGATCCGCGCGTAACAGGCTTCGGCTTGGTGTCGCATGGGCCACTTGATGGTGCAGTCATTGCACATCAACGTCCTAAAGTAAAAAAAAAAAAAATCAATTAAAACAAATTGCTCGCTTTTTTGCCAGGCTAGATAAAAGCACTCAAGAGGGCTCAGGATGCAACCTATGCAGAGAGAAATTAGCATAGAACTACTTAAGCAACGACGGTCGATCAAAGCTAGAGCCGAAGCGGCAGGTGCAGAAAAAAATCGCAAAGAACTACCATATCTACCAGATTGCAGAATCTGGTTCAGATCGGATCATTATTATACCCACAATGATGAAATGAATATTTAAATATTTAGCATATAGCCTTCAGCCGCTACTGATACTCTCTTTATCTCTCTCACACACTCTGTTTCGTGCAGTGTACGCGGACAACGAAACGCCGTGTAAAATGTAAAAACTGATCAAATATTTAAGAATTCCACTTAAATCAGAAGCTCACATGTGAACTGACTGAGTACGGGCGATACAAAACGCGAACAATCAAAGCAGACGCCATGGTGTGTGAGATACTATGAGACAAACAAGACTGACAGACAGACGGACGGACGGACAGTCAGACATGGCTACATCGACTCGGCTATTAATGCTGATCAATAATATAATATATATACTTTATGGAAACGCTTTCGAAAACGTTTCCTTCCGTGCGTCATCCACTTTTACCATAAATGTGGTGGTGGTGTGGTAGTCCACTACTCCGGCTTACTTCTCCAGGAGCTCAAACGACTTCTCAATCAGGACGAGGGTGATCTGGCGCCTCTGTTCCGTGATCTCCTCCTCTTTGGACTTCTTCTAGTCGGCTTTTGGAATGGTAGGCTTGCAGACATGCAGATCCCTTAGTATCTTCTCCGACGCTGCAAATTTCGTCGGGATCGTCCCCGGCTTCCAATGACCATCTGAGTGGTATGTAAGTAAATGCAAAGGAGCTCCCCGTTGATTGGACTCAGTGCTTCCCAGCTGCCTGTGGTGTGCTTTGACATCAATTCCTACAATAATGCCGATGTTCGTGGCCGCCTAAGGGGCGGGTGTGGAGGAGGTAGGTTGGCCCTGTATTTGGATCAGATCCTCCGTAAGCTTGTGAGGAACTGAATTTCCTCACAAGGGCCCATAAAGGGTTAAGGGGGAGAAGGCACGGCGAATTCTGCCGGGCCAGAGAGCCGATCGCAAGGAGAGGGGTCGGTGGGACGAGCAAGTGGTAGCTCAGCGCATGGCCATTGGTGGTCGTGAGAGCACGCCTAGCGCCGAGTCCCGTTAGAGAGAGGCGGAGAATGCTGCAGCGCGCAGGAGCGGCGCTAACGACGCTCGGGAGACAGCGGGATCGGGTCGGCAGAGGTCCAGCGCATGGCCAAATATGGACATGAGATCACGCCACCGACTTGATCCCGTTAAGAACGAGGTGGAAACTCGCGGAGGCGCCGATGGAAAACTACCGACGGAACGCGTGGTTTTACCGTTGTTGCTAGGCAGCGACACGGACGCCTGCGCCGCGTGGGGGTATAAATTAGCTCAGCGACAGCGGAACGGTACAGTATATCGAGGATTAGTAGACGGGCAAGTGCGCGAATCAAAGCGAGTAAAAGCGAGAATTCCACGAGTGAGTGAACATTCGACGTGAAGAGGACAACTGAGCAATATTTCAGCAAAGGGCTGAAATAAGGAGACTAGTGGCGCGCCAAATACTTAGGGTGAGTACCAGCGAAGGGTGAGCCCAGAGTGCGCGGAGCTGCGAGTAGCGGACGAGGCGGGTGCTTAGTCAGAACCCCCAGCCGTAGCACGCGGGTGCCAAGCCAAGCAAAGTAACCAATCGATGGCAGCGGAAGGCCAGCGGAGGCCCAGCAGGTATCCATTTATAATATAGCACGTAAAAGCACGTAGGTTTAAGATACCAATAAAGATACCGCTACTAATTAACGAAATCAACCCGTGCGTTTCTCTTATTGTCTGCGACGCAACAAACAAATTCGTTGCAACGAGCCCGTCGGCCGCTGAACCAGCCCCGCTGATCAGACGGACAGAAATGTTTCGTTACAAGCTCTACTGGTCTTCGAGGCTCACTACTGTATAAGACCATCGCTGAAATTTAGGAGCAAAACTAAGTGCAAAACTTATTTTTTGCAAGAATGCAGGTACCTGTGGTGTGTTTTACCTGTGGTGTCAGTTATGTATAGCTTATAGTCTTGAGTCCACGTCCGGCCCGACATCGATGAGTCCGAGACCCTCGCTCGCTTCGGACGCTTAGCGGTCCAGTATATCGTCCGCTATCACCGAAGCTTCGAGTTGGATTCCCGATTCCAGGACCTCCGGCAGCTAAAGATCTAGCTGGACCTATGATGCCTGCCCTTAGAGTCGGACTTGTCATCGGGCTTACTTCTCCAGGAGATCCAACGACTTCTCAATCTGGACGAGGGTGATCTGGCGCCTCTGTTGCGTGATCTCCTTCTCCTTGGCCATCCTCTAGTCCTTTAATCTATCAGAAGCCCAAATCTGAATCAGATCAAATCATTAGTATAGCCACCATAGAGAAAACCATTTCGCAAAACACGTTTTTTCTCGCCCGCTCTCACACACCAACTCGTCGACTTTGCCCATTCGTACAAATGAGCGCCCAGATTTTAAAGATAAAATAAAACGAAAAACCATTATCGTAGGGAATGACCATATCTACCTGATTCTTTCTCTTTAATAGTTTTCTTTCTCGTTAATAGTTATTTTACTATTCGGGACAGAGACAAACTAATATCAAAAATCATTAAAATCATTTCAGCCGTTCTAAAATCCCGATTTATCGTTTTCTATAGTTTTTCCAAGCTAATCTTTTAGCCTGTATAGAGATTAATTCAGCAAAATCATGAAAATTGGTGCAGCCATTCTCGAGTTATAAGCGGTCTAACAAACACGACATTGTTTTATAACCTTTACGGAAACCATTGCTTTAGTCCCAAAAAGTTTTGAAACTAGTATTAAAACCATTAGAAAAAGCGTGTAAGATAGTAGATTAAACACGAAGCCTAAGAAACAACATTTTAAGAGCCAAAAAATCATATAAAAAAAAATCATACTAAAAAAAATCATACTAAAAAAAATCATAATAAATCATGTAAATCATACAAAGTTGAAGTTTGCCAGGGATTACTCAAATTGACTGTTGGGAAAGTGAAGGTATTTTTATACCCGTACTCGAAGAGTAATAGGGTATATTGTATTTGTGGTAAGAGTGGATGTGTGTAACATAGAGAAGGAGTAATTTCCGACCATATAAAGTATATATATTCTTGATCAGCATCAATAGCCGAGTCGATATAGCCCCTGTCTGTCCGTTCGTCTGTCCGTCTTATTCGTCGCCCATTGCTCGAAGGCTTAAAGAGATAGAGCAACCAAATTTTTTCCATACTCATGTTATATCTCACTCCTAGAAAATGTTTCAAAATTTCGCCCCGCCCACTTCCGCTCCCACAAAAGGGCGCACATCTGTGGCGTCCACAATTTTGAATATAACAAAAACGAAAAATGCAGAATCATAGATGAAAACCATATCTATCAGGCGCCCAAATCTGAATCGGATCGGATCATTAATATAGCCACAATAGAGGCAAATATACGAAAAAACTTCGCTCCCTCTCTTTCGCACTCACACAAAATCGAGTAATTTTGGTTTTTCGTATAAATGAGCGCCTCGATCTCAGAGACTATAAGAGCTAGAACAACCAAATTGTTTTGCCTAGACTCCTGTGATATCGCTTCAGTGCAAGTTTATTTCAAAATTTTGCCACGCCCACTCCCGCCCCCCCAAAAGACGAAAATCCACAATATTGAAGATAGAAAAAAACCAAAAATGCAGTATGGTAGAAAATGACCATATCTACCAGATTCTCGAATTTGGTTAAGATCGGATCATTATTGTAGCCACAATGATCAAATGAATTTTCAGCAGCGAGTCCCCCCCCCGCCCCTTGACCATCGCAACAATATATACATTTTTATTAGGGTTGATGGCAGCAGCAGCGCTGCAGCGGCTGCTACTGATTCTCACACACACACTCACTCACGCTCACACAAGCTACCTCGTGCAGTGTACGTGTGTTGTTGTGAGAATTGATGTAGATGAAGTAGATGTAGATGACTGGTGTAGCAAAAAAAAAATGTAAAAATTAAAAACTGATAAAACATTTGAAAATTCCACATAAATCACATGTGTGCTGACTGAGTACGGGTATAAAAGTAGAGTCGCGGCAACAGCGACTCCGTAGGTTCTTCCTCGTTTTCTGTGGGATGAGTCCAAATCAGTTTTAATTTTTAGCATTTTGTCTCGTTAGTATCTTAGACGACACGGTTGTTACCCTAGCGATCCCTTAATTTCAATTTGGATTTCGTAAGTAGCATGGCACTCCAGAACAGCTGCATAGAGTTGTCAACTTTGCGTTAGAGGCCATGGAGAAGAAAGAGTATGCGGTCGTTATTTTCCTGGACATACAGCAAGCTATCGACAGGGTGTGGCACCCAGGACTTCTTTACAAAGCCAAGAGCCTTTTAACCCCCCAGCAGTTCCAGGTTATAAAGAGCGCACTTTCCGTGTGACTGACGATGGGTGCAAGTCCTCCATGAAATCTATCAAAACTGGCGTTCCCCAGGGCAGTGTTCTAGGCCCCACATTGTACTCGATCTTTCAGCGGATATACCAACCCATATGGCAATCACCTCAGTTGATAAAAGCGATACCCCTAATAGTGACCTTACGCCGACGACACTGCGGTGCTCAAAAAAAGCAGTTGCATACTTTTAGCCAAAAGTGCACTGCAGGAGTTTTTGGACACAGCACACTTATCTTTTGCTAAATAAATTTCATTATATTTTCATATATAAAAAAACGAGAAAGTACGTACGGAGTCGCTGTAAACGCGTCTCTACTTTTTATACCCGTACTCAGTCAGTACAATATGTGATTTATGTGGAATTTTCAAATGTTTTAACAGTTTTACATTTAACATTTTTTTGCTACATCTGTGATCTACATCTACATCACTTCTCACAACAACACACGTTCACTGCACGAGGCAAAATGTATGAGCAGTGTGTGAGCGAGAGGGAGAATCTGTAGCGGAGAAAATCGCTGCTTAAAATTCATTGTATCATTGTGGCTATAATAATGATCCGATCTGAACCAAATTCATGAATCTGGTACATATGATCATTCTCTACGATACTGCATTTTTCGTGGACTTTTATCTTTTTGGGGCGGAAGGGGGCGTGGCGAAATTTTGAAATAAACTTGCTCTGAAGCGATATCACAAAAGTCTGGAAAAAAAGTTTGGTTGCTCTAGCTCTTATAATCTCTGAGAACGAGGCGCTCATTTTTGTACGAAAAATCAAATCGAAATGGTTTTTCTCTATTGTGGCTATTCTAATAATTCGATATAACTCTGATTTAAGCCCCGAATAGATATGGTCTTTCTCTATGATTCTGAATTTTTAGATTTCTGTTATTTTCAAAATTGTGGACGCCACAGATGTGCGCCCTTTGTGGGGGCGGAAGTGGGCGAGGCGAAATTTTGAAACACTTTTCTAGGAGTGAGATATCACGGACGGACAGACGGACGGACAGACGGACGGACAAACATGGCTATTTCGACTCGGCTATTGATGCTGATCAAGAATATTTATATTTTATGGGGTCGTAAACGCTTCCTTCTCTCTGTTACACACATCCACTTTTACCACAAATCCAATATACCCTTTTACTCTTCGAGTACGGGTATTGTAAAATACCTATCTCAGACTGAGGTAGGCTCAGTCTGTCCAGGGTTCTCTACAAGAAATTTTGTAGTATTGCTGGAACTTTAGGGCAGGGCTTGGCCGTGAGACCGAAAGTGGAGCGGGCGTAGAGTCTGGTTACCGTGTAGGTAGTTTGGTAATCGCACTTGGCGATGAAAGGAAAACGCTGACACCTGAGTTTTGGTGTGTGCGGTAATACGTTTTTTGGGTCACCTGATTTGTGTTCGGCGAGGAAAGCGCTGACACTTCGTTGAGTTTGTTTTGATGTTATTAAATGGTTTTATTTGTGTTCTGTATTGTTTCTCGTGGTTCTGGTGTCGTGTAGTGGTTTCTTGTATTGTTTTCTTGCTGAGGCGTGGTGTTGGTAGCCGCGGCGGATGTACTGCCGTTACTGTTGACGATCGGCTGATGGTCGGCTGATGGACTGCCCTGATTGATCGCGGGCCCGGCCTATTTAAGGCCGATTTCTAATGCTGAGTCCGCAAGTCTGGGTTACGGAGGTGGTGTCGAGTTCTCCACGCGTGCCACCGACACGGTCATTGCCTCGGTTGCACCGAGAAATGAGCTGAGTGTAGATTTGGCACTTTTGGTCATTGACTCGGTTGTACCGAGAAATGCGGATCCCTTAGTAGCTTCTCCGACTCTGCAAGTTTCACCGAGACCCACGCTCGAGCCCTTGGTCTTGTAGGGGCATCTCCATCTGACGGCCTCCCCGTTACTCGCAGAAGAGATCGCGGGGAGCAGAAGCGTGAGCTTCATCAGACGGAACAGGAACAGTGAGGCCACCACCAGAATGCACATCCACAATGGAAGCACTCACAGAGGTACTGTCGACAGTGCGAGAAACAGGAACTGAAGACAAAGTGACGGACCCTTTGAATTGCTTCGAATTGTTTCCAGATTTCAAGAAATCCAGTTCGAGTCTGCCTCATAAAAGTGCACAAATCCGCTTCAATCTCACGGCAAGCCAAACAAGACTAAGACAGATCCAAATACTGACCAAAATTCCCGCCACCACCACACATATTATATGTTTCAAATTTTCGCATTCCCAGCAGCTGAGGAATGCATCGCTGGTAAGGTTGGATTAGGTTAAGGGGCGCGAACACCTTTCTCCTGGCCTGAACTGTGGTGAGCAACTTAATGCGAAGCTAACGGCAGTCCCATCCGGTGTCGTGGATTTATTTGGACAAGATCCCTGGTTTGGTTTCGGAGAGGTCCGAAATGTCCGTAACGAAGGGGGCCCGCAAGGAACCGTAGTCTACCGTTCCCGAGGGCCAGGCAGAGACAGAAGTGGTGGACCGACTCCTCCTCTTCCTCGTCCCTGCAACTTCTACAGAAGTCGTTGTGAGGGATTGGCACCCTTTCCGCGTGTGTGCCGATCTGCCAGTGCCCCGTGATGGCTCGGGTAATGCCGGAACAATGTGCTCTGCTGAGTTTGTATAGCTCATCCGAGCGTTTTTTCGAACGACTTGGCCAGATCGCTCCTGAGGTTTTGCATGTGATGGCCAGCTGCATCGCTTGTCAGCTCGAAGTTCTCGTGCGTTCTTAACCTACACGTAGCCAACGGCATCGCTTTTGCCTCCTCTCCGGAAGGGAGAGGTATGGTAGTGCTTTTCCTAGCTATCTCTTCGGCGGCTTCGTTTCCATCAATGTCCCTATGTCAGGGGACCCATATTAGGAAGAGATCTAGCTGCTCTGCGGTCTCATTTTGATACCTGCGGCAGTCGTTGACGATCGCTGAGTTCGACGATATTGAGCCAAGTGCCTTGAGGGCCGCTTGGATGTCTGAGAAGACGCCCCACCCAAGCGGCCTTCTAACTTTGAGCCATCAGTGTATAAGTGGATCGCGTTTGCAGGTCCAGGTCCGCCTCTCTCCCAGTCCTCCATAAGCGGGATGTATACTTGGAAGGGCGTCGAGAGATAGTCACTAGGGATGAAGAAGTCTATCCTCTCTGGAAGTTGCGGGTGTTTTGTTAGGATTCCCAAGCCGACCGTGGATGTTTTCCACAGGTTGAGAGCCGAGAGTGTTGCAACCTTTTTCCCCAGAAGTTCTAAAGGTAGAAGGTAGCTTTGCCATGCGTTGAACTCTTGTAAGTTTATTGAGAAAAAGTTTTTCTTGTAAAGGGCTGGCCACCAGACCACTACTCCGAACATCAGGATTGGTCGTATGATAGCGGTGTATTTCCATCGGACTATATACGAGGTCATGCCCCATTTCAGAACGATAGTTTTCCTGCAGGTGTAGTGGGCTACTGTGACCTTCTTCACCCTGTCCTCTATGCTCAATTTCCAGTCGAGATTCCTGTCGAGGATAAGACCTAGATACTTGGCGTGTTTGCTGAAACCGATCGGCTCTCCACATAGTTTTTGGGGGGATAAGTGTCGGAACCTTGTACTTTCTGGTGAATAGTACAAGTTCCGTCTTAAATGAGTTAGCACCTAGCCCACATTTGTCTGCCCTTTATGACAGCTTTTTGAGGGTGCTTGTCATACACTTGCATACGTCTCTGGAAACTTCCCAGAGAATGCTATAGCGACATCATCAGCGTACGCCACACCGCGTTCATTTACTGCTACGTTCCATAGGAGAGGCGAAAGGACCTCCGCCCTGCGGGGTGCCTCTGCTGACACACCTGGTGGACACGCTGACGTCCCCAGTGAGGCCTGAACGGTCCTACATTGCAGCATCTGACCGATGAGACACACCGTCCGGAAATCAATCCCCAGCTCAGGCATGCTGAGAGTCAGAGATCTGATTCGGATATATAGTCGCCCTGAGATGCATACCTAAGAGCCGTTCTATCGCCTTCAAGAGGAAGAACGATAGACTTATGGGTCTTTGGGGGCAGTGTGCGAGGGCTTGCCTGCCTTGGGTAAGAAGACAACTTTAGCCTGAAGCCATGTCTCCGGGATTTGTCCGTGGTAGAAACCCGCTCGTAAATCCGATTGCGCCAATTAATGGCTATTTGTCTGACTTGGATCAGCTGTGCTGGGATGATGCCGTCTGATCCCGCGGACTTGTAGGGATTGAAGCTTTTGATTGCCCAGGATATATTCTCCTGACTTAACAGGTTCAGAATGGAATCTGGAGGCAATGGAAGGAATCGCTGTGTAAGTAGGTCTTCTTACAGCGCAGCCTGGGAAATGTGTGCTGAGAAGAAGGTTAAGCAACTCGGAACTGGAAGTCGTCCAAGATTGTTCGGCTTTCCTCAGATACCCGAAAGTTGGAATTTCATTCCAGAGTATTTTGCGTAAGCGCTAAGCTTCGGAGTTGCTGTCGAACTCACGCCATGAGGCGCGTTTGGCTTTCCTGAGTTCTTTGTTGAATGTTGACTGACCTGGTACTCGGTCCAGTTCTGCTGAACGTTGAGAGCTTTCGCTTTGTTGAAGAGTCTCCGTGAGGAAATCCGGAGCTCTCTCAGCATCGGAGTCCACCATGCGGGTTTCTTCTGACCCCTGAATTTGCCGGGTGCACAGGCTCTGTGTAAAAACTTTTACCAACCAGGTCGTGGTCTCCCATAAGATATATTCCCTGGATGGGGTCAGTAAGTAGATGAAAAGGAACTCACCCTGTTCGTTTTGTCAGTGCTTCCTCACTGACTGTGGTGACTGTTGGCATCGCATCCCACAATTAAGCTGATTTTCTTAGACTCGCAGTCTGCGATGAGATCCTATGGAGGAGGGTCGGGCTGGTCGTGACCCATACATGTCGAGCAGATCCGGAGTGAGCGCTCCAGGCCTTCGAGGCTCACCTCCGTGTGATCTTCATTGCTGAAATTTGGGAGCAAAAATAATCTGGCTGGACCCCTGCTTGCCAGCCTGTTTGAGGGGCCAAGCTTTTTTGGCACCTATTTATTTCCAAAATCAATTAAAACAACTCGATTCGAAACGTTATAAAATGTTTAATTATACAGGCGGCTAGCGAAAGCCAATTGCTCGCTCTTTGCCAGGCCAGATAAAAGTACACAACGGGGGCTCGGTATGCAACCTATGCGGAGAGAGACTAGCATAGAACGATCAAAGCTAGAGCCGAAGCGGCAGGTGCAGAGCGCCCTTTAACAGAGAGAGCGCAGCAGCACTGCCGAACGCTGGAGACAACATAAGTTTAGGGTTTTATATGCTCTCATACAAAAACATAATGTTACATTAAATTGACGCTAAAAATAGCCGCTGGCCCGAACATACTCCCCGTTGGAAGCTCGCCTTTCAACTGACTTCTCGAGGGGCAGCAAGCACAGTCAAGTAACGGTCCTCTTGATGGTTCCTGAGGCCGTCCTTAAATCAGCCACGCGGCATACTCCATCCTTGCCTTTGACGACGTCGAAAACTCCTAGCCAGTGGCCAACGCATTCTCGTCCTTTTGTGCAGCCGTACGCCACTTCGAGCGCTCCTGCAAAAGAGTAAGATACTCTTCGCGCCAACGCCGCCAGAATGTCTGCCCGCTGCCAACCATCCAGACGATTGTTGTTGAGCTTCGTTAGGTCAGGCTCGAGAATTGCTTCGTGCGATCCCCCCAAAAGCAGATGAGCAGGCGTCAACACATCCAAGTCGTCAGAACTTTCTGAAAGCGAGAGCAAAGGGCGAGAATTAACAATTGCCGTGATCTGGCAGATCAAGGTACGCAGCTCGTCGAAGCCAAGGACGGATGGCCCAATTGAGCGGTACAAGTGATGCTTGGCGGTCTTCACCGCTTCCCACAAACCGACAAAGTGCGGAGAGCGCGGCGGGATGAAATGCCAGTCGATTTCGTCAGCCAAACAGGTTTCATGGACCTCTTTCATGTGCGAGTCGCTCAGGAAGAGCCTCTTTAGCTCCAGAAGCTCGTTCTTGGCGCCAACGAAATTTTTCGCATTGTCCGACCAAATTTGACTTGGCCTTCCTTGGACGTGAACCGCTTCCCCACAAACCGACAAAGTGCGGAGAGCGCGGCGGGATGAAATGCCAGTCGATTTCGTCAGCCAAACAGGTTTCATGGACCTCTTTTCATGTGCGAGTCGCTCAGGAAGAGCCTCTTTAGCTCAGAAGCTCGTTCTTGGCGCCAACGAAATTTTTCGCATTGTCCGACCAAATTTGACTTGGCCTTCCTAGAGTGGACGTGAACCGTTTTAATGCGCCTAGGAACGATGTGGTGGTCAGATCCCTAACAAGCTCCATGTTAATGGCCTTAGAGGTGAAACATATAAACACGCTTATGTAACATTTGATTAGAGGCCTAGTGCAGATTTCTGACCGGTAGAAAAACGGTCCACAATAGTCCACTCCAGTTACTTCGAAGGCCCGGGATTCTTCCAGACGCTCCTTTGGCAAGTCTCCCATAATGTGTTCACCGATGCGTGGCCTCGTCCTGAAGCATCTCACACACTTGCTAACCACCTTTGAAACGGCCTTGATTCCTCCAATAGGCCAATATTCTAATCGAATTTTTGGCAAACAAGGCGCGAGGTCCGGCATGGAGGCTCCGTTGATGATAATAGTTTATCCACTGCAGCCGTCACGGGATGTTCCTTGGGCAGAATAAGCGGGTGCTGAGCGTTAAATGGGAGCGATGAGTTGCCGAGCCGACCGAAGCAAATCAGCCGGATCGATGAACGGAGAGGGCGCGAACTGATGGAGCTAGACTTCTTGACTTGCCCATTGCGCCTAATCTCCTTTATGTCCGACCACAAACTTCCCAGCTGAACATGCCGAACTAGAAGATGCGTTCCCTGCTGAATGTCAGAAACCGTGAGCCCAGGATGCCTAAGACGATGAATGAATTTATGCATGTAGGCAAATGTGCGCTGCATGCCAAAGAACGAATTTGCAAATTTTCATCCAGGAGTAAGATCAGCATGTGGAGAAAAGATCAGCAATACACGCTTGCGAAGCTCAATGGTCGGAGTTTCAGAAACGGGAGAAGCAGGCCACTCATCCTTAGAGCCCAACAAAAACGACGGGCCGTGAAACCACAGCTCTGACTGAATGAGGTGGCTGGGAAGCGAACCCTCTCGAGAGGATATCAGCGGGATTAAACGATGTGGGAACATAGCGCCATGCCATGCCTTGCGTCAACTCCTGAATTGTTGCCACCGATATGCCACGAAAACCTGAAATTTGGCTGGATCATCCTGTATCCAAGATAGCGCCGTCGACGAATCCGACGAGCAATGAAACTGGCCTGGGAAGATTTTCGTCTCCCTAGGGTTGTGCATAACCTTCGCAAGCAAATGGGCTCCACTCAATTCAAGCTTTGGATTTGATAATGATTTTAGTGGCGCAACTCGTGACTTTGAGCACAAAACATTGCTCGACGACTCCCCTTGCCCATTGGAAGGAATGACAAGGCGAGGAAATGAAATTCGAGAGATGCTTGCCAAGCTGTTTATCAGGTCCATCCAAGTTGAATGCAGCGCTGCCGGTAGACTCTCATCCCAGTCCAAGTTTTTTCTCCAAAGCTGCTAAAGGAAAATCTTGCACCTGACAATAACAGGATTAATCAATCCAAGAGGGTCGTAGAACCGGGCAATCGTTGATAAAAACGAGCGCTTGGAGGGCCTTGAATTCGTGTGCAGCGCAGACAGGGCAAACAGCAGCTGATCTGACGCAGGGTCCAACGCTAAATCAAGAGTTTTTGTGATGTCGCTTCCATCAAGAAACCGCAATTCCATCAAGCACCTCCTGGCTACTCGAGCATCATTTTTTTCTTTTCTTTGGCGCATCTTTTCCTTGACCTCTGCGACCGAGATGCCGCCAGAGATGAGATCATCGACATAAAACTCCTGTTTCAGAGCAGCTGAGCTAAGAGGGTAGGGCTCACCTTCGTCGATGGCCAGCTGGTGCATTGAGCGGACAGCTAAAAACGATGCAGCCCTCGTACCATATGTGACGGTGTCTAATGTGTAGACCTGAACATCGGACTGGATGGAATCTCGCCATAGGATACACTGGAGATAATTGTCAGGTGGAGATCCCCTACGCAGCGGTACATTTTACAAATGTCACCAGTGAGAGCGACGGGATATGTGCGGAACCGGATCAGAATGGTAAACAATGCAGGCTGAATAACAGGAACTGTCATCATCACATCATTTAAGGAGCATCCAGTGGATGTAGCTGCAGAGCCATCGAAAACGACACGGAGTTTTGTCGTGGTACTGTCCTCCTTTAAAACGCAGTGATGAGGCAGAAAATACTTGCAGCGGTTACGTGAGTCAAGATGGACTTCGGACATATGCTGCAAGTCAATGTACTCCTTCATAAAAGCTGAGTAACGCTCCTTTACCGTGGATTATGATCCAGTTTTCGTTCCAAACTGAGGAATCGTCGGTACGCCTGAGTATAAAATTCTCCTAAGCGATCAGCATCATGCTTTAAAGGCAACCTAACGGAGTACTCCCCGATGGCAAACGTGAAAAGGTGGCTTACGCAATGCGCCTCACAATCTACTTCTTCCTTTATACTTAAAGCAGCCTCCACAAAAATCCTCGACTTCCCAAAACATACGAAGAGTTTGATCCAACCTTGCATTCATTCTAGCCTCCGAATCCGAAGAAATTTGAATTCCCAAAAACGATGAACTTGATACCCTCTGTCCACCACCAGATACGATCCACCCAAGCCGGGTCTTCTGCAGGCGGCAATCCGTCTATGAACTTGAGAAGGTCATAAAATATGCTCGCGCCAATGAGGAGATCTACTCGCTGAGGATTAAAGAACGCAGGATCGGCAAGCTGAATATTGGAGGGAATGTTCCAATCGGCTACATTAACTGCCAGACTCAGTTGGCTATCTGTGATTGTGGGGGCAATGAGAGCAGTGAGCGTGGTCGAATAGTCCGAAGTGCGAGACTGCATGCAAATGCTCACGGTGGATCCCTCACTGGACACGCTAGTATCGCCAAGACAAGAGACAAGGGCAGACGATTGAGTTCTCCTAAGCTGAAGCTGCTGGGCGAACTTAGATGTTACGAGATGAAGCTGGGATCCTGAATCCAGAATGGCGCGACAAAGGAACCAAAACGCCCGATCGATTCTTCACCAGAACGACAGCCGTAGCTAGCAGCACAACATCGGAGTGGAGACCTTGGGCAGCAAAGAGGTAGACGCATGAG
The DNA here is from genome assembly GCA_009664405.1 of Drosophila bifasciata. Lineage (NCBI taxonomy): Eukaryota > Metazoa > Arthropoda > Insecta > Diptera > Drosophilidae > Drosophila > Drosophila bifasciata. The sequence continues at coordinate 24,803,237 of CM019043.1, forward strand.
ACGGCATACTGCCAGCAGAATCCTGTACCGGCGAAATAGGTGCTGGTTGTACTGCACCTTCTGGAGGAGAAACAGCTGGGGAGCTTTGCGCTATGGATGAGTCGAAGTGCAATAAGGTATGATGCCTTTTTCCGCAAACTCTACACTGGCCACCGGTACATGCACGAGTCCGATGACCCGACTTTAAGCAATTAAAAAACAAAGTGAAAGCTTCTTCACTTCCCTTATGACGAAGAAAGGGAGATAAATTTTTGAAAATGCTGCATGAGCATATTCCGTGGCCCACTGAACGGCAGAAAGGGCATCCAGATGGGTTGGCGGAAGAGTTAGAGGCAACAAAAGTTTTCTTTGGATGTATACTGGCTTTTTCCCACCGGAGCGCTACCAGCGTGTGTCGCTACAGCGTATTGCAGGGTAGAACTCCCCAGCTGTGGGTATCCTGTCTGATGACGCAGTCTCCTCCTATTTGGCTTGGCATCTAGCTTTTGTAGCAGCATGTGAATTATCATGCATCCAGATATCTCCTCAGCACTTCCCAATGTCTGCAGGGCCCGCGTGTGCAAGTTGACTGCGTCTGAGAACTCCCCGAAGCCTTTTGGCAGAAGGCGAATCTACCCGGAGCCCAATCTCCTTTTAATGTGTGCCTGGAAAACAAGTCGTTTGTTATTAAAGCGTTTGCTAAGTATATCCAGAGCCCACACGATAATTGGCACTGGAGCTCCATCGATCGACCGCATCCGAGAGACATGAGCGAATATGTTGGAACTTCTCGATTTCACTGAGGTCTGGATCTCCTTCGATGACCGAACATCGCAATAAAATCCGCATATTCCACATAGCCGTCGAAAAGCTAGGAAGCTTAAGCTCAGGAAGCAGCTGCTTGTGAGCCATGATGATGGTATGACCTCCATAGCTGTTTGGCAGGCTAGTGGAATGAGCGGCTGCGCGTGGGTGTCTAATTCGAGAGCGAAAGCAGCTCACAAATGAACAGGGCATCGAATGTTTCACGCAGCTCACTTCCAATCTCGTTTTTCATCCAGCGATTCCAGCTCATTATGGGACTTGTTGAACTCTCACGCATTTCCGCCAACATATCGAGGTGCACATCTATTTCGGACGCACTTAGTTTGTCAATTTTATTTCCGAGAATGACTCGCCAAGACGGTTGCAGGCGATCATGCAGGGACTGAACTTTCGTTTGTATAGCCCTCAGCCTTTTTCAACCATCGCAATATTTTCACCCGCGACTGTATTTGGCTCGTTGTCCATGCTAAGCGGTGTAATGCAAACGAAACAACGGAAAATGTAAGACCGCTAAGCGACGTCGAACAGGCGGGGCGAGAATGGAAGAACGAAAAAGTCAGAACCGCGGCTGCAGCGGCGCAGGGCAATAGAGATTTCGGCGATTAAGCAGCGAAATATTCGACAACCGCAATCTCACCGAGCTTGCACTTTAACTGTTTTTATTGGCACAAAATGTAATTGTTTGTAGTTATACTGCACAGCAACAAATATATTGTTCGATTTTTAAAAGGTTTTAACAAAACACGATTCAAATTGCAGTTAAATCAATACGTCAGGGTCACCAATGTTTGAGGGGCCAAACTTTTTTTGGCACCTATTTACTTCGAAAGTTGTTAAAACAACTCGATTCGAAACGTTATAAAATGTTCAATTATACAGGCGGCTAGCGAAGCCAATTGCTCGCTCTTTTTTGCCAGGCCAGATAAAAGTACACACGGGGCTGCGGTATGCAACCTATGCGGAGAGATCAGCATAGAACGATCAAAGCTAGAGCCGAAGCGGCAGGTGCAGAGCGCCCCTTTAACAGCGGAAGCGCAGCAGCACTGCCGAACGCTGGGAACATAAAAAGTTTAGGGTTTTATATGCTCTTATACAAATACATAATGTTACATTAAATTGACGCTTAAATAGCCACTGGCCCGAACACAGCCCTTGTAGTCGTTTTTTTTGTAGGGGTCTACTTATGGTCACCTTATGGTAGCCATAGTCCACTACTCCTGTTGACTCTCTAGGAGCGCCAAAAGACTCCTCGTTCGGGACAAGGATGATCTGCCGCCACCGTCTGAGATCTCTTCGACGTTGACCACCTTCAAATCGGTTGTAGGAAGGTGGGAGTTGCGAACCTGCAGAACCTTGAGAATCTTCTCCGGCTCTGCAGGTTTAACCGACCTACCACCTTTCAGGCCCTCGGTCTCGGAATGTCTTCCAGCTTTCTACCTCCATTTTGCCTCCTGGATAAACTT